>SNQJ01S0226738.1:0-14586 GCA_010110895.2 Picea sitchensis | reverse complement strand
GATGGTTTACATCTATTTTGTGGAAATGTATCAATTGTCAGATTTGATTCCTTACAAGGCTTAATCTAACGACCAAGAATTAATCAAGCATTGAATTGGATGGCCACCATTTACTCCAGGTCTTCGGACTTCAGAGATTTCAAATATCAACACCTTCTTTTCTTTGGAGTGATCACCTGCAATGGTAAGTCATAATATGGTGGAGACCGCTTGCTGTCTGTTAACATTTTAGCTTACACTATCCTTCCACTGTAGTAGATCGATGGTCGAGAATACACTCGACATCAGATCGATGGTCGAGAATACACTCGACATCAGATCGATGGTCGAGATCTCCTTCGGGCCTCCAGACTTTGGAGATTTCAAATCTCAATCTTTCACTGTAATATGATCGACAACCAAGAATGCTCTGAAGCGATATTTTAGATCGGACGACTTGTATCCTTGATTACGTGGTCTCCTGACGTGGTTGACCACGTATCCTTACTGACGTGATCTGCCATATTTCCTTGCTGACGTGGTCGACTGACTATTGATGACGTAGGCTCTCAATATGAGTGCTATGTGTCTTAACCTCCTAGCTTCGGAACTTCGCCCTTCGGGTGATTTTACATGTTCTCAACTTCATTTCGCTGAAGTGGTCAGCGCTGAAGTTGACCGTCGTCATGATCCGATGGTTATCATGTGTTGTCCAGATCTAATGGTCCTTATTCATTTCGGCCTTCAGGACTTCGGTTAATTCGACTTCTCCAGTTCCCAATTCTTTTGAAGTGAGATTCCCCAAAGTGTAACCTCCTCACAATTTTTAACCCTAACTGAATATTATTCATTGATCATGGTTTTAGATCGACGACTCGATCTATCTATGATGTAAATAGTCTAGCTTATCCTATCCTTCCACTCAAAAATGATCCGACGGCTGACGAGATTTCGCATATTCGAGAACTCGTCCTTTATTCTTATCCTATCCTTCCACTAAAATGTGAACCAACGGTCGTGAAGACACTCCAAGTACATCCACGATCAAGAATGATTGCGTAGCTACAACTTGTGAGTGATTTAACTTGTCACCCAAACTCCGCAATTAGAAGTTGTGCATTGTTGGTGAGTCAACCACAATCGTTGATATTCAAAGGTATAGGATCGGACGGTCTTGACTAATTGTGGGATTGGAACAAGCGTAATATTTAATTCTCCTTTTGATCTCCACAATTCACCCCTTTTGTTGATTTTGCGATTTCACATCCGACAGTCATGACTTAATCTGACTTAAACTCATTATTTTTTGGATCAACTGCAGTCATAGATATTTGAAGCTATGATATCTGACGATCTGGACAGATAGCAGGATTTTAACTAGGGAGTAGTTTAGTTCTTCTTTCACTTCCTGCAATTCATCCCTGCTTTTGATCTGGCTTGCAGATCCGACGGTCTTGATTTGATTTGAGTTTTATCGTGCCATCTCTTTTGAGCTTTTGATATTCATTCGTTAACTCTCCTGAGATTTAATCTTAGGAACATTGTTGATCCTATCGTGATCAACAGGGATGATTTTAGGGGCTAAATTTCGCTCATGGGCTAATTTTCCATGGTTTTTCCAAAAACGAGATTCGCTATTATAAAAAAAAATCGCCCAAATTCTATAGGATAAAATTATTTTACCTTAAAAATCGCCAAAGTTTTATAAAAACTATATAAAATACTTAGAAATTTGAATATTTTTACAAAAATATTGCCCAAAATTTAAAGTTCACATATAAAGAATTAGTAAGATTCGTCAAGGTTTCTACATTTTAAAATAAATTTTCATCTTTAAAATCATCCTTGGTGATCAACAATAGTCACGAATTTCTTCAATCTTAAGGTGATGTTCTTCTGTCGATTCTTAGTATACTTTGCTTCCCGAGATTAACCTTGATGCTCTGCTTATTATGACTGTTGAAATCAATGACAACACATGAATGACAATATGTCCAAAAATATCCCCCTTTTTCATTAAGGGAAACACACTAACTTCATACACAAACTCCCCATGTGATGTTGCATCTCTCCTCTAAAGTTATTCTCCCCCTTTGACATCAATGGCAAAGGGTTTCTTCTCTTATGATATGTCTATCTAAATACTTCTGATTAGAGTCTTCATCATTGGTAACTCCTCATGCAATCACACTTTTCCCGTCAGAACTGAATGAGTCCTTCTGACGTTGATTGTTGTCTCCCCCTAAATAGGTGCCAATTGATGCATTATTTTCTTGAGAGATTTAGGTTGGAAGAAAGAGTACTCCCATTTTTTTCCTGAGATATTCAAATACATCTCTACTTAATGGTTTTGTGAAAATATCTTCCACCTCTTCTTGTGTTGGAACATATTCCAATTTACTGTTCTTATTTTCATCTTGATCTCTTATATAGTGGTACTTTATGGGAATGTTTTTCGATTTTGAGTGCTGGACAGGGTTCTTAGAGAGACTTATAGCACTTGTATTATCACAGTGGATAATAGCAGGTTCCTCAAATACTATTTTGATGTCCTGTAGGGTTTGTTTCATCCATTCCAGTTGTGTGCAACATTCTGGTGCTGCAATATACTCATCTTTAGTGCT
Source organism: Picea sitchensis (assembly GCA_010110895.2). NCBI lineage: Eukaryota > Viridiplantae > Streptophyta > Pinopsida > Pinales > Pinaceae > Picea > Picea sitchensis. The sequence goes on along the minus strand of SNQJ01S0226738.1, from coordinate 11,983 downwards.
AGACAAAGAAATTGAGGATTGTTTCTTTCTTATCCAAGCTACCAATGATTCTCCAAAAAAGAATGCTCCTTCACTTGTACTTTTTCTGTCATCTACACTTCCTGCCCAATCACATCTGAATAGGCTTTTAAAGTGAATGAATCCTTGCTAGGGTACCACAAACCAAGATCTATGGTTCCTTTCAAATACCTAAAGATTCTTTTTACAGCTTGAATATGGCTCTCCTTTGGTGCTGCTTGGAATCTAGCCACCATCCCAATAGCTTCCTTGACATTAGGTTTGGAAGTTGTTACATAGAGTAAACTACCAATCATTGATTTGTAGTGTTTTGGATCTACAGCTTTGGACTCATCATCCTTGCTTAGTTTGCATCCAACTGTCATAGATGTAGTAACAGGTTTGCAATCCTCTAACTGGAATCTCTTGAGCATATCTTTAACATACTTAGATTGATGGATAAAGACTCCTCTTTTGGACTGTATTATTTGTAATCCAAGAAAGAAATTCAATTCACCAAGAAAAGCCATTTCAAATTCTTGTTGCATCATCTTAGCAAAGTCCTTACTCATTTTTTCATCATCACTACCAAATATAATATCATCAACATATACTTCCACAATAATCATGTTATTATCGTCAACTTTACAATAAAGATTGCTATCTGTTGATCCCCGTTTTAAGCCTTGTTTTTGTCAGTAAGAATCTAGCCTTGCATACCATGCTCTGGGTGATTGTTTTAGTCCATAGAGTGATTTCTTTAATTTACAGACGTAGTCCCCTTTGTTGTTTAATTGGAACCTTTCTGGTTTCTCAATATAGACTTCCTCTTCCAAATTTCCATTGAGAAATGTTGATTTGACATACATTTGGTACACTTTAAATTTTATGTAGCTGGAGAAAGCTAAGAACATCCTAATTGCCTCTAATCTGGCCACATGTGCAAATGTTTCTTCATAGTCTACTCCTTCAACCTGAGCATACCCTTTACATACTAATCTGGATTTGTTCCTGATTACTTGCCCATCTTCATTCATTTTATTTTTATATACCCATTTAGTTCCAATGACATTTTTATTTTTTGGTCTTGGAACTAGTTCCCAAGTTTGATTTTTTTCAATTTGATCCTATTCTTCATTCATAGATTTGATCCAATTCTCATCTTTACATGCCTCTTTAATTGAGCTAGGCTCAACATGTGACAACAATGCTATTTCTGTTTGATACAGTAGTTGTCTTCTTGTGTGCACTCCATCATTCATATCTCCAATAATCAGTTCTTCAGGATGATTCTTTTGAGTAATTCTTGAGGGTGTCTTTGTATCTCTTCTTGGGAATTCTTCTCTTATCTCTCCATCTTGACTATATTCTTCACTTTCACTAGTATCCATATCATCCTCTTCCCTTTCTTTTTTAGTCTCTTGTACTTCTTCTACTTGTGTACCGATTGTCTCATCATCATCTTCATCTTCACTTTCAGGTATGGTCTCTTGATTTTTTATCCTTATCATTCTTAGGTCATCCAACTTGACATTTGCACTCTCAACAATATTTTGTGATCTAAGATTGTAGCATCTGTATTCTTTCTTGTTTGAATCATATCCAAGAAAAATACCTTCATCAGATCTGACATCAAATTTTCCAAGACTCTCATCTATTCTTTTGATGTAGCATTTACTTCCAAATACCTTGAAGTATTTTACTGATGGAGCTCTTCCAAACCATAGTTCATAAGGGGTCTTATCACTATTAACCATGAGCTGACCTCTGTTCAATATGTATACTGCTATGCTTACAACTTCCTCCAATATCCATCACATATAATTTTGCTTCATTGAGCATAGTTCTTGCAACCTCCTGAACTATTCTATTCCTTATCTCAAATGATCCGTTTTGCTAGGTGATGCAGGCTTATAGAATTGTCTTTTTTATTCCATGGATTTCTGAAGAGATCACACTCTTTTGAGTTGAACTCACCACCATTATAAATCTAAGACATTTTCTTTTCAATCTCCTTTTCATTTTCCAGCAAGGGTTTTAAAAGGCTTTGAATTTGTTAAGTGCTTAGGTTTTTCTTTGAGAAAAACATATCCAACCCATTCTAGTAAAATCATCAATGAACGCAACATAAAGTAGACCCTCCTTCAAAATCTTGAATCCTGTTAGGTCCCATAGGTAAGTAGCGAACAATCTCTACAAGGTTTGGTTGTGTATTATTTTACTTGTAGACATATTCTAGTTTTATTCCCTAGTTTATAATGTCTACACATAGAATTTGAAGGTTTTAATCTTTGGTAAGTTTCTTATTGCACCAAGGTTGTTGAATTTCACTAGATTGTCAAATTTAATATGCCCCAACCTTCTATGCCCTAGACTGCTCATCTACTGAATTTATATGACATTCCTCATTCAATTTGCATCTAGTATATATACATTTTGAGGAGTTCTAGGAGCAATACCATTGATCTTGAGGAGAGATTGAATCAATATCAAGTAAAATTTAAAACCTTTTCAACTTATGCTTAAACCATTCAGTTATATCCAAAGAGAAATGAACAAAAGTATAAGATTTACACCAATACTACCACAATACCATGCACAATATATGAAATACTCAATAGTTTTGTTCAAGGGAAGTAATGACTTAAAAAGGTAGCTTCTATAGCTTCCAAATGTAGAGGGATAAACCTCCAAGAAGATATAATCCTCAATATCAAGAGATAATTGATCCTCCATCTTGCCCTTTCTTCCACCCAAAAAATATATGATAGATAATAAAACTTTACATTAAATCATCACCATCAACCAATCATCTCCCATAGAGACACGATAGTATCCCACAGAGACTTCTCAGTTTCTGAAAATTTTCAATTCTTGGAGTAATAAGTCCTAGATAATATTATTACTCAATGTATTCTCTGAAACTCCTCAGTTTCCTCCTTGAATCCTCCCCAAAAGAGGTTAGTAGAAAGAATGATAGACTTATTCAATTCTGGTCTATTGAGAGACTAGAATTGTACAACATGCCCTAAGCTCAATATTTAACATCGATTTTGACACTTCTTTGAGAGGAAATTTAGAAGTCGTAATATTTCGATGGTGGTCCCTTCATTTGGATTACTGTGTATGAATAGGTTATGGCTGTTTTAGAACGGATGTTTATTAACTAGCTTGAGGTGGTCAAAACCTATCTTCGGAGGAAATCTCCATAATTATAGCCGAGATAAGGCTGAGAATTTTACAGGTGCCTTGATATGTCTTCTCAATACCATGTGATTTCATCTGAATCATTCTATAAAAACCGTTATAGCAAAAATGTTAAGATGGCTTGTCTGTACCTTAGAACACATCACCAAAGACTGCATCCTCCCTTGAAATCAAGACTTCTTTTCTTCTTATTGCCTTTGAGAATTAGACTTGTATCAAATGAATGTATAATGATGTTTATTTATACCATTTATGTCACTTCCTTTTAACATTAGAGATGGGCGACCTTGCTGACTGTAATTCTTTTCCTTAATTATCTTGAGGGCCTACATGTGCTTCTTCTTCAATTCACTTTGTCATCTTCAAGAGTCCATTTCTCCTCAACCATGAGGTTCCGTGGCCCGTGCCATTACTGCCGGAAAAGACATGATGTATACTATCCATCCATGGTGTTGTATCGCATGTGCATTTTCATCATCCAAATGCCTTCATCAATCTTAGCGGTCCAAAGCCATGACTAGGGTTGACATCAATGACAACAACAATCTTCCAACAATCTCCTTTGGTCATTGATGACAACACTCATGCTTTCTTATCATCCTTGATCCCAATTTCTCTCCTTTGACATCAATGCCAAGGTTAGAGACTCTGCTCCTCCTAAGTTTAATGGAAAAATGCAACTCTCTTCTTTGGGGTTGCTCCTGAACATGTGTGTACTCAATAATGCTTCATCTTTATTTTTGGTCTTTGGGACGTTGCTTACTTAGAATCCTTTTTATTATTGGCTTTTGTTTCTCTCTTCTTCATGTCTAGGATGTATGTTGTTTGGTCTTCTTGATGCGATTTGTAATCTTTTCGAGTTATTTTCTCTGATTTTCATTTTTAGGAATCAAGCGTGAAGTGTATCCTTGATCACATTTTACTAACAGCGAGTAGATTATGATTCAAGTACTTCAATATTAGAACATTCTTTTCTTTTACATTTTTCTTCCAAGCTCTACTACACCTTCTCCAAGTATTTTGGTAGATGAGTCATCTCAAATGCAACATTTCTGCTTCTCTTCGGTGATAGTTGTCTTGATCCGGTCATGTATTGAAGAACATCGCATCTATGTACCATTCATCTTCTTGTTTACATTCTTGATGAGATCAATGATATTTGACAATATTCAGTGTTTGGAATATCTTTCCTTCTCCATCGTGGTTGGCATAGGGACATCTTCATTCATATCTGCAATCATAAGTGGTTTTACGTGATAGAGATAATTACATTTTTAGCATGCAATATTTTGTCCATCAATGGGAAAATGAATTATAATACGTTGAAAATCCATGATTATTTCCATATATTCTACACCATTCCTTATTTCTTGTGTATTTCTTCCTTTCATTGATTATGCAATTAACTGCCTTATGTCAAAATTTTCAATTATAACAATGACCAAGAAGAAATTTTGATACACGGCGGTAAAGTGACCTTCTTTGTGATGTTGTCCATCAACGGGTTCATGATCATACATAGTTTCCTTCATATTAGTTGAAGCTTCTTTGATCTGAGTAGGAGGTCTTCTTGGATATTCATCTCTTTGTAATCATTCCTTCTTTATAGTATCACGGTCCACTTTTCATCAATTGTCTATGTAGCTCTTTCTTCAACCTTCTTGTTGGTATTTGCATATTCTTTTGTATGAAGTTTTCACCTGTTACATCCAAGATGTGTTGATTCTTTTGACACTTGAGAGTTTCTTAAGCTCTTCCTCAATGAGACAACTTCTTACATTCGTTCTCACAATCTTCTTCTTTCTTCTTCATTTTGGACATTTATACTTCTCCTATTCTTCTTTATTCTTTGAGTAGAGTTTTCAAGAAATGGTTTCTTCTCTTAGTTTCTCAAAGTCTTATAATTGTTTCTTCAAGATTATAACTATCTTTTCACCTTCTTAATTCACTTCTTAGTTTTCATTTTGTGTCTTTAGGAGAAACTTTGCTATTTCAATCTCAACATGCTTCAATTTTAAGATTCTCATCTTCTTGTTGAATAATTTTTCTTCATGATTTTCTTCTTCGATTGTCATTTATTTCGATCCTTGGATGAGAATTCAAATTCAACATGACCTACTCCTTCACAATTAAGCGAAAAAGAATTAGCCTCTATTTTCTTCTTTGAAATCGAGATGTTGTAATTTGCTTCAACTTCTTCTTCTTCTTCTTCTTCTTCTGCGTCTTCCCTTACATGAAGTATTGCTTGCCCCAAAGCTCTTTTGATGATGAACATGATCCCACCTTGGATTTCATGAATCTATCCAATCCATCCGGGATGGTATCTATTGCCAATTTGTTGTTCCTTTTGCTTCCTTATGAGCCACGGTCTTTGGTTTCTTCAAAGCATTGTATCCTTGAGCAACTGAGAACCAAACATCGCCCCAAGAGATTTCAGAAGTAGTTTCCATTCTATTACTCGGTATTCAAAATTGCTTCCATCAAATGGTGGGATCATTTGGAATTTTATCTTCCATTTCTTCTTAGGATCTTCCAACTTCAATGGTTAAAGCTGTACTAAAGGTAACCCATTTCTGATACCAATTGTTGATCTTGAGAGGGGGTGAATCGATATCAATTACAATTTACAAGAAACCTTTTCAACATGTAAACCATTAAATTATATCAATGAGCAATGAACAATAGTATAAGAGTTACCAATACATCACAATACACCATGCACAATATATGAAATAATCAATAGTTTTTGTTCGAGGGAAGTAATGACTTCAAAAGAATTGCTTCTAACTTCCAAGAACAGAGGAGGATAAACTACCTCCAAGAGGAAGATACAATCTCAATATCAAAGAGAGTTAGACTCCATCCTTGCCCCTTCCTTCCACCCGAGAATATATGAGAGATAATGAAACTTTACATTAAGTCATCACCATCAACCAGTCATCATATAGAACCTGATAATGTTTTTTTGAGACTTCTTCAATTTATGCAATTCTTCAATTCTTGGAATCTTTGATCCTATGTCAATATTACCTTCAATTCTTGGAGTACTTTGATCCTATAGATAATATTACTCAATGTATTCTCTGAAACTCCTCCAATTTTCACTCCTTGAATCCTCCCCAAAAAGAGGTTATAGAAAGAATGGTAGACTTTATTCAATTCTAGTCTATTCAAAAGACCCAACTTGTACAACATGTCCCGTTCTCAATATTTAACATCCAATTTTGAAAATTGCACACAAGAAACTACAGTCCGTACTCTTTCCAATGAAAGTAGTCCCACTTCAGTTGGATCCTTTATGAAGAGGTTATAACTGTTTTACCCGGAACACTTGTTTATTGACTAGCTTCAGGACTGGTCACAAACCCTATCTTCCACAGAGTGTATCTCCATAATTATAGTGAATCAGGAGCTGAAATTTTTACCAGAGGTACCTTGATATGTCTTCTAAATACCATAGCGATTTCACCATTTGAATTGTTCTAGAAAACAAGTTATAGCAAAAATGGTAAGATGACTTGAAAATAACATACCTTAGAACACATCACCAAAAGACTTCATCCTCCCTTGAAATCCGGCCTTCTTTTCTTCTTATTACCTCTGAATTTCGACTTGTATCAAATGAATGTATAATGATGTTTATTTATACCATTTATGTCACTTCCTTTTAACATTAAGGCCGACCTGACACTTTCTTATTTTGTAATTCTTTTCCTTAATTATCTTCAGGGCCTACATGTACTTCCTTCTTCAATTCACTTTGTCATCTTCAAACATTCATTTCTCCTCAACCATGAGGATCCACGTGACGTGCCACATACCACCAGAAACAACATGATGTATATTATCCTTCCATGGGTGTTGTATCTGCATGCACATTTTCCTTCATGTCCAAATACCTTCATCAATCTTGCGGTCCAAAACCCATGACTAGGGTTGACATTAATGGCAACAACCAATATTCCAACAATACCAACTAATTTTCCTATGTATTCTCTCCTAATCTCACATTTTTGGGAATCAAAGATGCAGAAGTGCCCCTGATCATAGGTTTGGCTGACACTTAATAAACTAGGCTTCAGTTTTTCGACAAGTAACACATTTCTGACTTTGTCTTTTCCCAAGCTCACATTGCCTTTCCCAAGTATGTTACTTGAATCATTATGACCAAATGTAACTTTACCCTTTTGTTTATGTAAGTCTAAAAACTTGTCCTTGTTACCTGTCATATGTTTTGAGCACCCACTGTCAACATACCAAAGATCATTTTTATCTTGAGCTTTTAGGGCAATAAGACATTCATTTTTTTATGTTTTTTCCCTCCAAGGTTTCTTTTTCTCCTTAATGAACTTTGGTTGTTTTGAGACTTCCATTAATCTGCAATTAATGGCCTTATGTCCATGATTATGACATCTGAATAATTTTAAGTCCCCTTCTTGTAGGGGTGCAAAGGAGTTATAGTTTATGTTTTTAACTTGATTTACTGCTTCGTTATCCTTAAGAATATAGTTCTTAACCTTCAGATTTTTCTTTCTATATGCTCTACAATTTATAGCTTTATGTCCAAAATTAGAGCATGCAAAGCAATAACCAAGGAAAATATGAGGATACCTATTTTGATAAAACTTCTTTGGTATTGTCTTGTCTTCGTTCCTGATGGGTGGAAGTAATCCTCTGGAGTTCTGATCATTACTTATATTCTCTTCATTTTTCTTCTTGAATGTATTAAGGAGAGCATCTGCATAACATTTTGAGTTAACTTGGCTTGCCTTTTGAGAGTAACCTATTCCATTTTTATTACCTAAATCCCTTTGCATGGTAATAATCTTATCTAATATTTTAGAGCTATTTTCAAATTTTGTTTGAATTATTTTTGCATCCAGTTCCTTTTTTAGGTGAACTATTTCTGCCTCCATTCTTTCACAAGTTATTTGTTTTTCCTTAAGAGACTTTTCCAGACTTTCTTCAATCTTATTTTCTTCTAAGATTTGTTTTTTCAGGTTTCTCATGAGTTTTTCCATCTCCTTTTCTTCTTGTTCATTTTTTTCCTTTTGTTAAACTACAAAACTTTTCAGTTGTCTATATCTGGTTTTGTAGTTTCTTAATTCATCCAAGGCACTGAGAAGTTCTTCCTCCATATTGACTTCTTATTCATTTTCTAACTCCTTCTCATGTTTATTTTTTTTCTATCTCATTAGATTCTTTAATACCTAAGAAAAGGACTTCATCATCATCAGATTCATCGTTGTCACTAGACTCTGACGAGCTATTGTTTTCTTCTTTTGAGTAAACATTATTTTTCCCTTTGTAAACTTTTTTCTTGTAGTCGGGTTTTTCCTTCTTCTTGTATTGTTTGGTTTTGTTTTCTTCATATTCAAGGTCCTCCTTGGGATAGGGACACTTGGATGCAAAATGACCACTTTTCTACAGTTAAAACATTTGAAAGGAATCTTTCCTTTGTACTTCCCTGATCCTTTATGTAGTTTTCTAATGAAATTGGCTTCTTCCACATCAAATTATTCATGATTGCAGGATTGAAGTTTTTGCTTCTGATTTATCTTTGTTTTAGATGCTTTGAAAACTGTTTCATCTTTTGTTGATTTGCCATTCCCTGTTCTCATTTCATATGCTGTAAAAATTCCATGGAGCTGATCAACTGTGAGTGTGTCTAGGTCAGATCTATCTTCAATTGAAGAAACATTTTCATCATATCTCATAGGTAATGACCTTAGTATTTTTTTCACAATGGGTTTATCTCTAATCTCTTCTCCTGCAGCTCTAATTGAGTTAACCAGTTCATCTACCCTATGAAAGTACTCAACAATATTTTCTTATTCTTTCATTTTCAGATTTTCAAACTGAACTCTATAGGTATGTAGTTTGGTGTCCTTGACTTTTTCATATCCTTCATATACAGCCTCCAAGTTGTCCCATATTTCTTTGGCTAATTTGCAATGCATAACCTTCACACATATAGAATTAGTCAACCCTGCTAGAATTCCATTAACTGCTCTTGAGTTGTCATTATAGATTTTCTTTCCTGCAACATCTTTGGGTGGAGTAGTTGGTGCAGTGTAACCATCTACAACAGATTTCCAGATATAAAAAACAAGAGCCAACATGAAGTTTTTCATTCTTATTTTTCACAGAGCATAGCCTCCTCCATTGAACAATGGTGCTTTGTTGTTGGACATTCCTTCTTGTTGATCCATCTTCAGGTTCTACCTTTAATTTTGTTAAACTATGTTGAAGAAAACCGCTCTGATACCAATTAAATGATCAGATCCTGTCACTGAGAAGGGGGGGGGGTGAATCAGTGACACAACAATTATATCAATTTTTCATTTATTAATGCAAACAGAATTTTAACATAGTATTTTATTGTGGAACCCAACTGGGAAAACCACAATCTCTTTTCTATTAACTACAAAATTTGTTTTACATGTTACATAGAAGGAAGATGTTCTTCCTTTTTTATCAACACCAACTGATTAGGATGCATCCACACCCTAGTTTACCAGCACCAATTGGTAGGAGGCTACGACCCCCTATTTAGTCAGCTACAACTGACAAGGAAGCACCAACTCCCTCTGTAGGAACCAACCTCCCTTGAACCACCCAACCACCCTTAATACATAAGTATCTTCAGATTTTCTTTATGGAATCTTCTTCAGCTTTTGATCTTCTGATCGGGAATGCAGAGACACTTTCTTCTCACCTCTCTTTCTTGTTTATATATTCTACAAAACGGTGTGAGTGTTATACATAGTGTCCCTTTATTTGGAGCATCACACCTCTTCATTTAACTTAACCATAATCACTATTTTATCATTTTATCGTGAAGGCTTTTCAGAAATTGATCAAAGATATGGATCAATTTGATCCTTTAGACTCGATCTCGAATCTCTATTATTTTCACAGATACCAAATTCTATGGAGGCGCTTCCTTCAAACCATTACATGAGACCGAGCGTTACAAAACCATGGGCTTAGTAATTACAACGATGTATTATGTTGTCATTGAAATTCCCTATATCATATGAATAATGACGATGATAAAACGCTAGGCCATAAGTTCTTGAGCGCTTATCAGATCAATGGTTACGATCAAATCTTCTGATGATATGGACAACTAATGGAAATTCTCCCTTCAAAACTTCTGGATTTGAAGACTTTCAAAACTTCTGAATCAGATCACCCGAACAGATCAGACAGTTTGCGTCTATTACGCAGAAACGTATCAATCGTCAGATTTGATTCTTTACAAGGATTAATCTAATGACCAGGACTTAATCAAGCATTGAGTTGGATGGCCACCATTTTCTCCGGGTCTTTGGACTTCGAAGATTTCAAATCTCAACACCTTCTTTCCTCCAGAGTGATCACCTATTGTGGTAAGTCATAATACGGTGGAGATCGCTTGCTGTCAGTTAACATTTTATATTACACTATCCTTCCACTGTAGTATATTGACGGTCAAGAAGACACTCGACATCATATTGACGATAGAGATCTCCTTCGGGTCTCCAGACTTCGGAGATTTCAAATCTCAATCTTTCACTGTAATATGATCGACGGTCGAGAATGCTTTGAAGTGATCTTTTAGATTGGATGACTCAAATCCTTACTGACATGGTTTCGTGACGTGGTTGACCATGTATCCTTACTAACGTGGTCTACCATATGTCCTTGTTGACATGTTCGATGACTATTGATGATGTAGGCTCTCAATATGAGTGCTACGTGTCTTAACCTCGTGGCTTTGGAACTTCTTGACGAACAAATTTGACTTGCCATCAACTGGAAGAATAGATCCAGTCCGGGGTTGTCTAAATAACCCAAGCCATTTGTTGTAACCTATTATGATGGGTTTAATGGCTTTGTTGGCCAACTAAAGTCCTAAAAATAATAAAAGAAATGAAACTAATCTAAACTCTATGATTCTAACAAATGATATATTACTGACTTATGTTTATTAAAAATAAATGTGAATATAACAATATATATACAGGTTACAAGGTTTGCATGAAATCTTGCGAAAATGATTGTTTGATAAGGTTTTTGAATCAAATATGAGCAACACTTTTTTTCTTTTTCTTTTTTAAAGATATTAAACAAATAAATACTAAATGAATACGATTGAAACAATGACACAAAAACAGTCAAAGCTAATTAATGTAATCATTGTTTCATTCATAAAAAATTCTAAATAAAAGAAAATAATGCATCTACTAACCTCTAATTGATCAGTCAACTGAGTTTATCTTCCTTTGTTGTATGAGCTCCTGCCTATACTGTTATTAAGGGAAACCTATAACACAACAATACTAGCACTTTCAGAATACATTCAAAGAAGTATTTGATATTGGAGTAAATTAATAACAACAGAAATATATCTAATTAAAAATCATGTAATCTTTAGGATGATCAATATTTAAGAATGAGAGAAAACTAAGATCTGAATATTGATATTATCCAACATTTAACATTAAGAATAAATTCAAAATAATCAAATGATAGATCAATCACATATAAAAAATGCAATAAAAAATTATGGACAACATATAACATTTAACAGTATGAAAACACCATATGATGACAAGCTAAAGCTAAAATCAACCATAATAATATTGTCATGATACAACAGTAATGAAAGAAAAAAATGGAATAAGCATCACATAGGTCTAAAGCCAAAGATGAATTGCTTTCCCATATTCTTTCTCAAAATCACATGCCCATATTGTGGTCCAAAAATGATTTTTTGGGGATAATAGACTCT
>SNQJ01S0226735.1:14559-29145 GCA_010110895.2 Picea sitchensis | reverse complement strand
ACCGACATGATTAATCCTCAATGGGGATTAATCCAATAACAATAATAATAATAATGACATGATTAATCCGCAATGGGGATTTAATCCAATAATAAAATAATAATAAGAATGCTCTTCGCAGTTACATTATTTCAACACTATTAGCTCACTAGGAAGCAATTTTCAGATCTGAAAATTAGTCACATAGAGTTGCATGTGAAAATTGATAGAGGGCCCATCTTAAAATTGTCTCAACACCATCCTCTTAGTTTTTTTTTTTTGTCTCTGATGGACATAACTCTGTTATTCCATTCAAGGTTGCTCTCTTAGAGTTTTTTTCTTACTCAATAGATTTCTAAACACTTCACAAGACTTTCTCACAATTGAATTACATGCTTAAGCAAGCAGGAAGGCATCCTACACCAAACAATCTTGAAATCCCCATCTTGTTTCAAAACATGACTCACTTATCTCCTTACCTCCACTCACAACAACTACATAGTAGGTAAATCCACACACTTCAAAATCCATGTTTCTTTATGTTATTCCAAAGCTTCTAACACATTTTGTTTCACCTCACAAGGAATCAATATATTCTACACCACTACTTCAACTTCATCTTGTGCCAAGTTTTGTCCTTCAACAAGGAGAACATTCAACAACTTTCTTCCTTGAACATATTCCCTTCCACAAAGCATTCCACCACTAATTCAAGCACTTCATCTTTAACACACGTGGGTTCATACCAAAACCCCAATAGAGGTAAATGACTATTTCATACTTCATTATAATGGGTGTTTCCTTTCGAAAATTGGGGACAATTTCCTCTGAGCAAGGAGAAAATGATGAGAACATGTTTTGTGCACTATATCATTTGACTTAGTCAAAGTGGTTAAAATGATGAGAACATATTGTGAATCGTATATTGTCCTTTTCATTAACCAATGTTCAATTGGTTAAATGTTGAAAACATATTGTAAATATTTTATTATATTTTTCACTAGACAATGTTTAACTAAATGGTTTTAAACCCATACTATCAAGCGAATCACAATTTTGTAAGAGTGATCTCCATGTATCCTAAGCCTATTTAAAGGCACCAAATAAAGAGTGTCTCTTAAAATTATTTAAAGACAACTAATGAAGAATTAAAGCAATATATAAAGTGAAAACACATATCTTGTGGTTTCTAATTCATTGTTGTTTATGGATCTCATTGTTCATTGTTGTTTATGGATTTCATTGTATGTTTTTTTTATTGCTTGTTTGTTCCTTTTCACTAAGCATATTTGTATCAACCCAATTGACCTCTTTTATATGCCTATACACATTCCAAAATACAATATAATATTAAAAAAATATGAAAAAACACACCAACAAGTAACTACTATATTCTAAAGATACATTACTAATTAGAATGGAAACAACAAAATTAGTAAATACAAATTAATAAATAAAAACGATTAAATACCACATAATTCAACAAAATTAGTAAAATAACATTAGCTTTTCTTGAAAAGTGACATTTAAAGACTACCAATCCACTAACATTAAAACATAAAAAGAAAAAACCTCATGGTTGCTTTCTTATAAAGTGACATTTAACCACCAACAATCCATTAATAACATGAGAACGTATATAAGGAATGAGCCTCCGTTGAAATTAAATACCAATGGTTGCTTTCCTATAAAGTGGCATTTAACAACCACCATCTCACTAACAACATTAAAACATAAAAGGAAGGAGCCTTTGTGGAGAGATTGAATACCAATGGTTCCCAACCAATTGTATTGAGGTGTTTTCATCATAATTTTAGCACAGAGGCCTGGCCCAACCATCTTTTGGTAGCTCTTGAGCAGGTACACTTATTGTCCAACCTTGCTCTGTCCGACCATTAATATATTAAATATCTTCCCGAGCCTCACTCAGGGAATATAACTGAATTTTTAAGTAAAATCCATGACTAAGAAAGTTATTGCATTTGGAAGTAACTTACTTTTTTAAAACATCATTGTCTTATATAATATATTTGTAATTCACCTTTACACTCATGCTTATTTGGTTTGTATGGCTGTAAAGTGAACATTTAGAATATTTTCAAGAAAATATTGGCATGCTCGTTGCAATGGAGGTCTTTTATTCTTTACACCTTTTTATAAAAAAATTTAAACGAAGTATTTAAGTGTGCAAGAACCTAATAAATGCCAGGGCATGATTTGAATTTTGAACCTTCACTTTATTAACTGAGAGTAAAAAATCAGAATACAGAACCTGTGAATATGGATCTTTAACCAAAACTTGAGTGTTTGGTGTGTTTGGTAAGGTACACATGTGTCATTAAAACCTCATTCACTTTTTACACAAAACTTGGGTGTATGACCTCATTCCCTTTTTAAGTTTTTCTGTATAAGGAGATGTAATGTTCTAACCATGCGTTCATGTAAACTGCAATCTTCCATCTCAATTTTGCTTCAACTATATTTCAGTAGTTATTTTGCATGGCACAACTTGAAATGGTTACATGCACAACCATTTGAATTGGTGATTTATAAGGCATATTCAGCTTCTTGTTGTGCACCGCACTGTCAAACAATTTTTAACAGGCTGGTTGCTCTACATGTCCCATTAGTCACAAGATCCCCCTCTCTTCTCCAGAATATACAGAATCCAGATGGGGACGGCTCAACTGCCAGCCACAATAGTGGCTGGTAACCTCGAGAGACTCAACAGCATTTGAAACTGTAACCTGCGGTCTTCCAGTGAGCAACATGCCTTGGATGGATAGTTTATGAAATTGAGCTAGCCCTTGGGGCTACATGTCCCAATGGTTTCTTACATACACCTCATATTTGTCATATCCCCATGCTTTCAGAATAATGCTAATGTCTTAAGGATAAATAGCAGTTGGTAAAGATTTTAAATAAGTTTGACCCTTAAGAGGGCTGCATTTTCAGTCATTCAGTTATACAATTCAATTACGAGATGCCCAGCTTTAATTGCATTCAGGTAAGTACAAAGCTGCTTTCACTCCACAAGTAGACACAGTCAATAAATTATTTCACTAGGAAAGGTGTCTACTGAGAATTCTTGTCATAGAAATCCTAAATGATATTAAACGTCTAAGATTGTGTAGAATTTATAATTCCAGATTGGTCTAATGGGATGTTCCTGTGAAGACAAAATTTTATTAACTAGGTAAAGATTACAAAATATTATAACTAATAGGATGTTAATTCATTATTTGTTAAGTGTATCCTCCTTTTTGGGCAGTTATCCTTTAGGTATGTAGCCTGCAGGATTGTTTCTCTTTCGATGATGTTTTTCTTGCACAAGAGCATAACTCGAGGAAATTTGGGTTTAGAATAAGGATGTACTCGTGTTTAGAGGAAAGCTAGTAGCATGCAGGGCAAGAGTAAAAATTGTTGGAATAGTAGAACATCGGAAGAATGCATAACATTTACTGCTATATGGAATATGAGTAAATATGCATATGAAACTAAATCTCGACACATTGAGATAAGGAAGAATCGAGAAGAGTAATCCTATCAATGCCCCAGTTATGAAGAAGGTAACATGTATATGAGATTTGCTGGAGATACTATAGAAATACTTTCAGCAAATGTACAGATATGTGTATTGTTCAGTTCAGTTCCAGAGGTCACTAATGATCTGTGGTGGCTAAAGCAATAGCTAAGCACAAGGAAGAAGATGTGTACAACTTAATCAACAGAACCACTGGAAACTTGCATTTGAGAAGTAAATTACCGTAAAGTGTGGAATGGCTCCACTTACGTGTTTAATATTTAGTATTTCTTGCTTCAAGCCATTCTGTGTGTTAAATAGAACTTGTTACAGATATGCTGATGCTGATAAATACTGATGCCTCAAACAAGAAGTGTGGTTTTGCTTCAATACTAATCTTTCATAAACAATAGTCTATTAATCCCACAACCCAACATTTGAGTTACTCCAAAATTTACAATCTAGAAGCAAATGTTGTTTCTGGACCCTTACTGATCTTAACACGCACTAAATTAACTTTGCTTATTTATTCCATGCCAAAATTTCCATGCAAGTAGCAATACTACAGCTCTTGGATGCCAATGAAAGTGCACTAGATATACTTCAATTATCCTTACAATACTAACACGAGGACAATCTAGCCATATGCCATATGGTGAAACAGCTCATTTGGAAACTTGTAGTTACTTATACAAAAGCTACAAGGACTGGATATATCCAATCCAGTTATCCTGCAATAGAAGAAGTTTGAAGCAAAACTGATGTGCTTTCTTTTTCAATAGTGGATACCCATAGTACTTAGGTTGTGGTCGCTAAAGAATTCCCACCGTGAAGTTCGAACATTGGAACACTGTCCAACCTATAACCATGGTACAATGTTGTTGTTGACATTTCCTTCGAAAACGAAAAGAACATTCACACAAATATAGCCCATCTGAGTCCTCCGATGGCAGTGATTGCCTCGGGCTAGCACCCACTACATGCAGGGATGATTCTAATTAACCATGAAATAGGTGAACTAGATTTTAAAAGAACAATGGAAATTGACCTTCTAGAGTGAAGATCAGGATTGCTATTTTTACAGAATCAAATCTATCAAATAGATTCAACATGTCTTTCATTATCTCCGAGGGGAGATCACATTCCTTGGGATTTTTCTCAGTTACTGGCTAAGAAAGGCAAGCATCTCTTTGGCTGCCTCCTGTAACACCTACAATTTAGGGTTATCCATCAAGATACAGAAGAGACTGAAATAAGCTACATATTTTCATTTAATAGAGAATATGCAAAGCTCCTAGATACTTGTCTACATGGGACTGACTACTGCAGTTATTATAACACTTTTGCCCCTCATATCTTCCAATATCTTTGAATTTTTTAATTTTTACAGTGAGCCCCACATCACCTGCATCCATTTTACAACTCAATGTGACAACGTTCGACATCTAAAAAATTAAATGAATTTTAGAACATGCATCTAAATGCAACCCCAATCAATTTACTGCAAATTGGAAAGCTGAAGAGGAGGACATCAACAAGCCAGTTGGACAAATTACCAAGAACATGCATCGTTTGATAGATATTGAGATGCCTTATCAATGCACACAGTCAATAAATATCAGGGAGGTTATTAAATTTTAACACAAAGTTTGTCTAAGCTTCCTCTTCAAGGTTTTATAATATTAACAATGACTGGAGGATCTTCATGATGCACACTTATATCAGCTAAAGCCAACAAATATAGTCATTGAATCTATAAAAATCCATTCTATAAATCTAGTCATTGAATCTATAAAAATCCATTCTACAAAGCTGATCGAAAGAGCAAAGTCCATCTACAAAGCTGATTGAAAGAGCAAATATGCTTTTCATTTCAGTAGAGAAGCAAAGACAATGCATGGTCTGGATTGCGATTTTAACTTACAGCCCGTTCTTACCTTTAGTAGTGAAATTAATAGGAAAAGAAAATCCTCGTTAAAGGATGAGGCAAAGGAAAGACAGAAGCCTTTGAATATGCATGGTCATCTTGATTTTATGGAGTTATAATTGAATACCAAGGGATTTGGAATGCTGCAACAAAATAGATGTATGGGGTTGAATAAAATGAATTTTGATCATATAAGTTGCACCTATCTTTAAATGGAAACAGTTTTGCCTTTTGGTTTCCCAGTCTTCATATGCAAATAAAATTTTCGATTGAACCAAACACAATACTTAAAGTCTTAGTTGCCTAAAACAGGGAAAGGACAAAACTTTTGGAAACGGGGACGGCTTTTGAAATGACCACTTTCAAAACCTTTGGAAACAGAGCAACGAGCACTTCACACACGTGCAGAAGTCATGAATTAGGAGCATGAGGACAAACCTAATTCAGAGATGATTAAATATGAAAAGAATCGGACAGCAATTATACTCAATTAAAATAAAGCAATGATTAAAATCTATATAAATGACTTGGAAATCAAACATGACGACTTTCGAATATGGAATTTTGGCACAAATCTTTGTTCATTTTACATTCTCTTTTCTTCAGTTTTGATAATCATAATCTAATTTTAAGGTCAGGGCCAAGGCAGACACCAAATTGGTGTATGAGACCCCCTTGTTTGTGGGACAAGGGACCCCTTCCACATAGTGATTTGACTGCTAAAGTCTGCATAGTGATTTGACTGCTAAAGTCTGAGGTGTACATACCCTACCCCCTCTGGTCGGAGCGATTTGACTGCTAAAATCTACAGAGGTGTGCATAGTACATACCCTACCCCTCTGGATTTGCACCTGTAACCTCCAAGGAGGAAGCACATGTTCTTAACCATTAGGCTTTTCTTTCAATTCAAGTGTCTAAGTGTTTTCTTTGTTGGAGATAGCAATCCATACATCTAGGTCGAACCATTAAGGGTGCCCATCATGAAGGGGCATGTAGCTCAGTGGTAGAGCAGCACACTGGCCAGGGGCAAGTCTTGGGTTCGAATCTTAGTAAGATTAGTTTTCAACATGGGGTTAGAGCTGGTTGGCTAGGAGGCGTTAGCCAAAGTGTGGCCTGACGGAGGGTGTTGGAAATAGCAATCCACACTTCTAGGCTGAACCGTTAAGGATGTCCGTCATGAAGGGGCAAGGGCAAGTAGCCCAGTGTTCGAGCAGCCAGCCAGCCAGGAACTTTCAAGTTTCAGAAATGTTTTCAAGTAACAAACAATAGTTAACTAGTAGTTTCCAGTAACATGGCCTAACATTGTTTGATGTATATGCGGACAGATCTTGACTTCAGGATGACTCAGGGGCTACTTTGTCGAGGCCTACTTCCTTGACAAAAACTGTTCTGATGTTAAACCGACAAAGATAAACATGATCATAAACGGAAGAAATATGATAGAACTTCAACAAAAAGCATGGATGAATTTCACACTTTGACAAAAACTGTTCTGATGTTAAACCGACATAGATAAACATGATCATAAACGGAAGAAATATGATAGAACTTCAACAAAAAGCATGGATGAATTTCACACTTGACAAGAAGACTGGCATGGGCATAAACATGTAAAGCAAACATTTTAGGTTCCAGCTTTCCATTCCTTAATGACAGGTTAAACGAATCAATTGTTAATGAAGGAGCTACGTCCCTGTCAAGTTATAATCTGCTGTTCCAACATTTTGTGAGTACATGATAGCATCTTGAGGCACTGGGGCTGTTACGAGTGAAATTGTAAGCAGATAGATCGTGATGTTCGGAATTCGAACCGGTGTGGATTTCTTAAGCCATGGTGAAAACATGGGTGGCTGTTAAGCATGGAGTTAAGTTTGAACCCTGAGCTTTGCCAGCTCAAAATTAAAATCAAATCTATTCAATGGTTAGAAATTGAAAATTCAGAAGTAGGGTGGAGAGAAGCTCAGAAAGAGCACCTGGCAAATAGTCTTGGAGAAGAAAATGTACCCGCAACACAGTGAGCATCGACTCATGCTCAGTTTCCAGAGGCCAAAATTATAACGAGTATGGATGGCAGAAGCTGTGAGAGCCTGATACGTCTGACCATCCTGGGCAGAAAATGGTTTAGGAGACACCTTGGAGAAGCCAATTGAAGAGCCGGTGGGAGAATAAGACGCCTTTATCTTATAGAGATTGGCAACAGGGTATGTATTCCCCGATCCTTTCTCTGAATCATGGCTCTTCACCTGAGAACAATTTGTGGGCATTGGCCTAGATGTAAAATGAGATCGGTGTGTCAAGCTTCTGGGAATAAATATATTGAGAAGAAACGGTTTAGTAATTTCCCCCTTACTCTTACTTGACCCATTTATATAGCTTCCACTTGTCTTCCTCTTGTCTTGCTTTCCTGAACTCCTTTCCTCTGCTTTCTGTGTTTCTGTGTCCACTTCCTCATTTGATCTCTTCTGCATGGCAGCCTTCTGCTCCACCAGATCACTCAGAGACAATTCATAAGCTGATTCAGGCATTCCTTCAACCATTTTCATCAGCTCCTGCCTGCCTCTGGCAATCTCCTCTGCCCTGGCTGACATCGGGTATGGATATGCATATGTTGTGTGTGTAGAGCCAGGATAAGAACTTGATCCAGGACGCCATAGCGGAGGAGACGCACATGAGAGTTCATCTTCTTTATGCTCAATAGCCCATGAGAACAAACCTGAAGAACCCAATTCAGAATCCATCATGGATTACCCCAATTCATCTCGGTTCAAGCAATGTTTTTCTTATAGGTTGCTCTCAAACATAAAAAATCAGATTTGTTCTGAATAGCTTGTATGGGATTTGATCTACCAAATCATCCCCTACAAATTAGTGTGGGGAATCTCATGTGTTGATGGGAAATCAATCAACAGCACAAAGGTTAAGGCTATTCCTTCCTGCCTTGCTTAGAAAGCAGAGTGGGTCCATAACACAATTGGGATCTGACTGATTGTCTTTTCCTCCATTATTTTGCACCTCGATGTCCCTGTCAATGTTGCTGGCACTTTACCTCTGTGAAAATACTCCAAATTTGAAGTGTGAAACCCACGATCATCTCTCATTGCCCTTGGTAAATGGAAGGATCCAGACACACTAAGAATCTATTAAAAGCATTTGTCTGAGATCTTTGGAGGTGTGGTGTTGAGGTTTTGACAGGAGGTTGGAGATCTGAATTGCATCAATCTGATACCATGGGCTAACAGGAGGTTGGAGAGGCCAATTGCATCAATTTGATACTATTGTTAGCTAGTACTTTGAAGTTGTTACACTATACAGAGGTTTTACAATGGTGGTTGCCAATGCTGGGATGGCAAGCTTCCATGTGTCATTTGGAAGCTTCTAACATCTTACTTGAAGTTGTGACACTGACAGAGATTTTTACAATGGTGGTGGCCAACGCTGGTGTCTCAAGCTTCCATGTGTCATTTGGAAGCTTCTAGCATCTAGTGCTCACACTGGGAGCCGGCCCCCTCTTTTGGGGACATGGGAAAGCCGCCCTGGGGAGTAAGGTTTACATTTTGTTGGGCAAGATTCTTTATAGCGCTATCATGCTCCATCAAAATATTGATGATCATTCATGGCGTGCTTG
Source organism: Picea sitchensis (assembly GCA_010110895.2). Classification (NCBI taxonomy): domain Eukaryota; kingdom Viridiplantae; phylum Streptophyta; class Pinopsida; order Pinales; family Pinaceae; genus Picea; species Picea sitchensis. Next base: position 20,091 of record SNQJ01S0226735.1, on the reverse strand, counting down.
ACTTATAATTTTGAAAATAGGTTTATTGGAAAACATTTCACATATCAGTTTTTTTATTGATTTAGGCAATAAGTCTATTGCAAAACATTTTAAAAATCAGTTTTTATTAATTCTGGCACATCATTCCACAAATCATTTTTATTCATTCTAATCCAACATTTCATAATTTTTTAATGATTTTCTAATAAAACATTTTTTTAATGACTTTCTAACCAATCATTTTCACAAATCATTTTTTATGACTTTAACATGCTGAAGCTCAATGTGACCTTTAGGAACTCAGTGTTGTAATGACGTTGTCTATGCCTCCATTAATATGCTTCTCACACATATATATATAAAGTTATTAGCTATCTCATTTTTCATTCTATATATATATATATAAAATGAAAAATGAGATAGATAGTAACTTTATATAATAAAGTTATATATATATATATATATTATAAAGTTATTAATCTATCTCATTTTTCATTTTATGTTATATTGTATTTGAGTATGCATTATATTGTATTATCAAAAGATATCATCAAAATTTATTATTTTATTTTTATTAATTTATTTAGTTTTGAACATCACTAATATTATTTTTAAAATATATTTCTGCTTTTTTGAACGAGAATAATACTTATTTCTGGTTTTAAAGGAGATATTTTATTTATAACATTATATATGTGCAGTTTTGAACAAGAATAATACTTCTCTGTGGTTTTGAAGGAGATGTTATATTTCTAACATTACTCTGTGGTTTTTCTCTTTTTTTAGGAGAATAATCAATGTAGTTTCTCTCAGTCCCAAAATCACACTAGAGATCCTTTATAGAAAAAAGGAGTGAAGAAAGAGACGTAAAACTCCAAATAGAGCTAGAGGCAAAGTTTGATAAAAAAAATTAGACTCTTCAAATATACCTCTCAAATTCAAATAGAGGATAGATTCTTAGGGTTCAGCAGACAATGAAGGATAGGATTCAAGAAATGGAAAAACACAAACAATCAACCCAAGAAAGAGAGATTGAAGAAAATCACAACTTGAGAGATGGGATTAAAGAGCTAGAAGAAAAACTAACCAACAATTTGACCCTCAGTGATCTGGAAAACAAATTGGATATCAAACTCATCAAAGAGGAAATGAATATGTTAATCGAACTAGACCATGAGCGTAACAAAAGATCCTTGAACCTCATAATTTTTGGTATAAAAGAACAACAAAAGGAGGATACACTAGCAATAATAAAATAAGAATTAAATAATAAATCACAAATTGATACAACTTACCTCATATAAGCAAAGAGGCTAGCAAAACTAATTGATCACAAAGATAGGTTGATCTGTGTCAAAGTAAGTTGTAATGACCATAAATATAACATACTCAGTAAATCTTCGAGCTTAAAAGGGTAAGGAATATTTATAAATGAAGACCTCATTCCCGAAGACCAAGTTGAATTAAGGAAGTTAGTTCAAAAGGTAAAAGAAACCAAGAAAGAAGGAAAATGGGCAATAATTAGAAATTGAAAATCTATTGTTAGGGATTGAAACCAGAAGGATAATAATAAATAGGAATTTGGGACACTTGGGATCCTTTTTGGAACTGTCGTGGCTTTTGATGGCGCAAAGGTCCTATGATAAGTTGGATCCCGAGTGATATTGATATTATTTGTCTAGTTGAAACTTGGGAGCATGAGGCGTCTAAGGTCCCTAACATAGAAGGATTTGTCTTGTGGTCGGCATGGAACAAAAAATCCCACCGTAGAGGGATAGGAGGCATAGCTTGTTATATTAGAAAGAACATTTCTCCTCACATTCAACTTCATAAGATCGACCCTCTTAATCAGTACATTTGGATAGAAATTTCAAACACCATTGCTAAGAAGATGTATATAGAATTTTTTTATTTTGCACCTATTAATTCTACTTTTTATAAGAAAAACAATCTAGATAAAAATTGTCCCTATAATAATTTAGAACAAGATATTGATAGTTTGAAAAGTGAAGGTAATATCCTCCTGCTAGGAGACTTTAATGTTAAGACTACAACTAAACAAGCTGCTCTTTTAAGTATTGATTCCAACCATAATCCTTTATGGCTAGATGAGGGCATTTTTTAATCTAATAGCTACAAAAGAAGCTTTGAAGACCTATTTGAGAATTTGTTTGCTACTGAGTTGGTCAAGATATGCAGCTCTCAAGACTTAATAATTTGCAATGGAGTAATGAAGTGGTCAAACTCCAACCAGATGACTTGTATTCATGCGTTAGGTAGTAGTGTCGTAGATTATGTGATATATGATATCCCCGTTTTCAACCAAATAACAACTTTTGACCTTTTAAATGACCACGAGCCCAACTCTGATCATAAACCTTTAACCCTAACTCTAAACTTTTCCATGCACAGTAGCCCCATTGAAGATAATTATGATAATCAAAGGAATTTGTGCTTTGACAAAAGTAAAGTTAACATTTTCTTAAATGATTTAAATAGTAAATTAAATATCCTAACTTATAAGGACAACATTGAAGAACTCTATCATAATTTTACAATACCCTTTCTACTTCTATTAACAAGTTCTCTTTCGAGGTGTCCTATGACCAACCCCTGGTATGATATAATGTAAAATTGCCTGGAAAGCCATTAGGGATGCTTCTAATGAGTCCTTAAAACTCGATAAGATCAATACATACAAATCCCTAATTAAAAGGAAAAAAGGGTACTATATCAATAAAATGAAAGAGCAACTTTCACAACTATATAAGTTGGATCCTAAGAAGTTCTTGAGCCAAATTCTAAACCGCAATACTAAAGAAAATAATAGGATTCCCTTAAGGGACTGGAATTCCTACCTTAAAAGTCTTTACGAGTTTCGTAATTCCATGGACACCATTCCTATTGTCCCTACACAGGAAGACGTTTTTTCTTTAGATGACATAGAGTTCGGGGTTAAGTGACTTGCAAATGGGAAAGCTAAGGACATTGAAGGCTACCAAGCTGAAATTTTTAAAATTGGAGGGCCTATCCTTATCCCTCACATACACAAGCTCTTCAATTTGGTAGTCAAGCAGGGCTTCCCTAAACCCTGGACGCAAAGCCTCATTGTTCATATTTTAAAAAATGGGGATAGAAACATTCCCTCTAATTATAGGACCATTATGATTACCTTGATTTTAGCCAAGCTTTCTGGCATTATTTTGGAAAAGAATATTAGCCTTTGGCTAGAAAGTCACGGTAAAAGAGCTAAAGGCCAAGTCGGGTTTAGGAGATATCATTCAATTGTGGACCATCTTGTTAACTTTAGGATCATTGCAGAGGAGTTCTGCAATACTAAAAACAATTTTTTTTGTTGTGTTGTTGACTTTAGAAAAGCTTCTGACATGGTTCCTAGGAAAAACCTTTGGAATAGGTTGGAAGAGATAAAAGTTCCTCTCAAATTGAGGGTTGCTACAATAAGGATGTATGAGAATGTTATTGCTAAGTTTAAAAACACTGAGGGCTAGTCAAAAGAGATTAATTACAATATTGGAGTCAAATAAGGTTGTCCCTTGTCCCCTACCCTTTTTGGCATATACATTAACAAGTTAGAAGATTGCTTGGAAAAAGCAGGTTGTGTCGGCCCTACTCTCACTAGTATAGTCATCAAAATTCTTCTTTATGTCAATGATATTGTTCTTATGTCAAGGAGTCCCCATGATCTTGAAAACCAACTAAGAACCTTAAAGGAGTTTTTCTCCAATATGGGTATGACTATTAATATTGATAAGACTAAGGTCATGATTATTAAATCTAATAAGATCACTTATGATACCTTCGTATATGACAACACCAACTTGGAGGAAGTGACTTCATACAAATATCTTGGAATTGATATTCACCACAAGCTCAACTGAAATTATAGCATTGAGAAAAAAATTATTAGGTGATGGAAAACTTATTATGGGCTTGAAAGCATTTGTAAATCAGCTGATCTTTGGAGTTGGGATAAGAAGAAACTCCTCTCTGAGACTCTTTTTACACCTATTATTCTTTATGGATGTGAAGTCTGGGGTTGTAGTATCTCTTGTGAATCATGGAGAAAGATAGAGAAAATACAAAAGAATTTTATAACCTATAATCTCAAAACTAAAGGAAATATGCCCTATCCCATCCTCCTCTTAGAAACAAGCCTATCCCCCATTGAGAGCACAACTATGAATAGATACCTAATGTATAAGAACAAGTTAAACAACATGGAAGACAAAAGGCTTCCTAAAATTTCTTCAAAATTGAGTCGTAACCACCATCGACTCAAGCGAGGATGACATAAAGATGCCTGGTCTTGGCTAAACTATTGGGGAATCATGAAAGACACCATTTTTCAGAATAAAGATACTATTAAAAAAATCGTCAAATCAAAATTTAAGGAGAAAATGTGGTGTGATAAAGAGTTAGAGGAAAAAATAAAATTAAGGTATTATAAGGATGTAATCAACCATAATCTAGAAGATCAAAATTATCTATTTGTTTTTCCAAGTGTAAAGAAAAAAATAAGCATTGCTAAGATAAGAACAAATTCTCACGAGCTCCATAGTGAAATTGGGTGTTGGTCAATTCCTAAAATGCCATGGGATGAAAGAGTGTGTCACCTTTGTGACACTAAGAAGGTTTAAGATGAAAAACACTTTCTCTTAGATTGTCCATCATATACCCAAATTAGATCTCATTTTCAAAATATTTGTCACACTACCAACCTTCCTAACCTCTTAACTCAACAAAACTATGGTGATCTTGGAAAGCTTCTCTTAATGTTTTTCGAGCACATAAACACAATTCTAAAGAATCACAAGTAATCACTTACCCTCTTAAGGTCTAATAGATCATTTTTTCTTAGTAGACTTTAATCATCATCTTCATCTTCATATTAATTTAGTTTTGCATATTAAAAGTTAATTAATAACTATTAAAATTAATAAAACAATATGAAATAATGATAATGTAATTTTATAAAAATTTCAAAATATATTTAAATTTTAAAAAAAAATAAAATTATTACTTTAATTTTTAAAAATACTTATTTTTCATCACCAATTTAATATTTATTTACATTTACTTATTTTTCATCACCAATTTAATATTTATTTACATTTTTTTCTTATAATAGCTATGATATATCACTCTTCATAGTTAATAACTAATTTTCCATAATTCAAAATAAATTTAAATAAATTTAAATAAATTTTAAAAATATTAATTTAATTTTAAAAATACTTATCTTTCGTCACCAATTTAATATTTATTTAATTTTTCCTTATAATATCTATTACCTATCACTTCCTTGTAATAATTAATAAGTCACTTTCCATGTTAGATTATATGTAGACATTCTACCTTTCATGTTTTATGTAAGGGTATTCTATACCACTTATTTAAAAATTAAATTTTATCTTTTTACTTTTTACCTCTTTTATATATATATAAAAAATTCCACTTGTTTAAAAATTGAGTTTTATTATTTTACTTTTCACAATTATATATATGGAATTCTCAAATTTAATTTTAGTTGAA
>SNQJ01S0226735.1:0-14549 GCA_010110895.2 Picea sitchensis | reverse complement strand
GATAGTAAATAATGATTCCTATCTCTATATATATATAGTTAAAAAAGATATATTTAATTTGATAGTAAATAATGATTCCTATCTCCATCACCTTTTCTATATGCTATGTAGCACATTTTCCACTTAATGGTTTGTTAGAATGCATGGTTCCTCATATGGAAAATAAACATTAAAAACAAACAGAAAGAACAAACTATATTAGATAAGATCGATACATTTATGATAATGTTGAATTATTCTTTAAAAATGTTACTTTGAAATCCACTTATTTATACAAAACCACAAGGATCCAAAATTCCTATGATGCTTAGGATGATGTAAGAATAGGAATGAAATGTCATTATTATTTTAAAGATATTACATGAAATGATCATTGATACTATCAATCCAAATGGTCCCCTTTGTTGCCTTTTTGCCTTTTTGATGAAGGGAAATTTCTAATTGTTTGCAAAACTCAATGTGATGTATCAATCCAAATGGTCCCCTTTGTTGCCTTTTTGATGAAGAGAAATTTCTAATTGTTTGCAAAACTCAGTGTGATGTTAAATTGCATGCATAGAATATCAAATCCATATTTTTGGTTCCCTTTGAAAAGAATGTGTGTTTAACATTGTGTATAATTTTTAACATGTCATTGTATGATTATTTCTTAAAAAAAAAAAAAAAACCTAACAAACATTTAAGATTTTTTTGCAATTTGAGGGATCATTTATGAAGATTTCATTGTTTGTTTTGTTTAATTTAGATTTGAGAGATTATTTATGAAGATTTCATTGTTTGTTTTATTTAATTTAGATTCCAATTATGGAATACATATTTTATAGAATATTTAGTTTATTAATATTTTTTAAATTAAAAAAGTTTAAAAAACATATTAAAAGAAAATTGTGATGGTTCTATACAATAAGTTTATATAATTACTTTTAAAAGTTTAATATTGAAAATTCAAAATTCTCAAAAACTAAGAAGAATTTATAATTTTTATAATAAAATTAGTAATTTTATTATTATAAATTTTAATAAAATGATTTAATAGCAATATCAATTTACTCGATTGTGGATAAATATGCCCCCCTTAAACATGGGAGAGTCCAAGGGTAACTGATGACTCAACATAATATTCGATTCTGAATCATTCTTTCATGATCCCCAACTTGATTTCCTTCCCCTTGTAAGAAGAGGGGTAGGATGGTTTTTTTTTCAAGACTCCAATGAAAGATATAGAATTTGATATCATAGATGAATGAGCATGTGGCACTTGAACTACTAAAGAGACTACACCCTTTCGATTTCCTTATCATTTTTTGAACAATATTATTTGGATCCTCTTGGGGCTTGGTTGGATCTACACATCTTTCATAATGGTTTGAGGTGGAGTTGACATTTTTCAACAATTCTTCTTCCATTGCAGTTTCCTTTTCCAATTCTTCTAAATGTTCAAAAACTTTGTTATTTATTTTGAAAAATCTCTTTCAAAATAATTCTAATTTACCAATATTTATTATAAACTTATATTACTTAAAAAAATATTAAATCACCTATTCAATATAAAATCTTTATAATTCATGCATAATACAATAATTTAAAAAATTATATAAATAAATTTCATACATCACTTTAAAAAATTATATAAATAAATTTTATACATAATTTGTAACATAAACCATCAATTTAAAAAACTATATAACTAAATTAATAAAAACTATATAACTAAATTAATAAATATGTTTAAAATTATTAGATTATAATAACATATTAATTTAAAAAACTATATAAATAAATTAATAAATGTGTTTAAAATTATTAAATTATAATAACATATTAATTTTGTATTGTAATTTTTTATTAATAAATTAATAATAATAAATTTTCAAATCAATTAATAAAAACAATGTAATTAGTTTATACAATTTAACCTTTGTCTAACTTCTTTTGGATTTTTTTGTGTATAAATAAAACATATTTTGATTATAATTTTTTTAACTAATAATTTCATTTGATTATATAAATAAAAGTATATTTTGATTATAATTTTTTTAAATAATAATATGTAATTTAATTTTTATAAAGTTCTCACATGAGCAAATATAACGTAGTATTTGTGTAAATGTTAAGTAAGTCAACCATGTCGACTTGTATGTTTTTCCAAGAGAAAATTATTCCAATTTATAAAAAGTATAAATTTGTTTACAATACAATGCTACCATCAATATCAAAAGCCCGGAATGCTCACCAACCGGGAGGGACCAATACAATCCAAACAGTCAATGAGGAACAGTCATACAATGCCAATCTGCCAGCATCCGGATCTCGGATAGCCCACCGACAGGGAGAAGCCAAAAACTTTGAAGGAACAGCCGAAAATAGAAGGAACAAAACAGTAGACCATGCCCTTACAAAGCCACCATCAGCAAAAAATTAAAGAAGGCTGCCCTCATTTCTCAAAGACGTTTATAGAAGTGATAGGACTCTCCACTCCACTATCTCTATGGAAAACCGAGAGTCTACCGACAGCTTCCTTTAAAGCCCTTTTTGAGAGGGCGTCCGCCTCTCTATTTAGAGATCTGGGGATATGATGAAAGTTGACGTCGGCGAAAGTTCTTGACAACTCCATCGTTTTATCCTTCCAGCTATCATTGTGGACAGATTGGAGCTTGGATTTAAGAGAAATCCAATCAATGATAATTCGGGAATCTCCAAGGACGTGTAGGTGACTTATGGACCAGCAGGAGGCAAGATAGAGGGCGGCCCATAAGCCCAAAAGCTCTGCTTTATTATTTGTGCCTACACCGCAATTTAAGAACCATAGTGTAATCCTTGAAGTGTGGGTTTTGAAGAAACCCCCCGCGCCACAACAGCCCCCACTTGACAGAGCAACACCATCAAAGCATGCTACCGTGTAGCCATCCAGCGAATTTAAATCGCAGACTTTAGATTTAAGAGGCTTTTGTAATGGATGTTTCCAATGGAAGGAACTTAATACCTTTTGAAGCACCACATGCAGTGAAGGAGGACTGGATTCAAAGGTAACGCGATTACGGGTAGTCCAAATCTGCCAGGAAACAAGAATTGGTAAAGTCTTTGGCGCCGATGATTGAGCCAGCCACCGGGTGAAACAATTAGAGAGAGAGGAGCCGCTCCATGATGATTGCAGCGATAGGTGACTGAGCACATGAGACCAAACCAGCTGAGTGAAGGAGCAATGTACCAGTAAATGGTGTATATCTTTAGACGCTCTGCTATAGAGAAGGAAAATTCCCGGCCCCTCCCAACCCCTCCGGCGTAACAAGTCCCAGGTAAGTGATTTCTCTTTCCCAGCGAGCCAAAAAAATAACTTCAGCTTTAAGGGGATCTCCCAACCCCAGATAAGTGAGAACCACGTTCTATCCAAATAAAAAAAGAGCTGATTCAGTAGAGCTTTATAAAGATTTTTGACAGTAAGGTTCCCCGTGGCATCTCCACCTACCCAACGCAGGGTATCAGGACCATGGGAGAGTGTGATTCCTGCTTCTTTGAGGGCCGAGGTGTAATTGTCCCACTCAATCGCTGACTGGTTACTTAAATTTAAATCCTCACTGTTCAGCCATCTATCAGGGAGGGAGCGGCAGCCTGGCTGTAATTGAACCTGAGCAAGATGAAAAATATTTTGTTGCCGGAGAAGAGACCGCAGTTCTGGGGATAGGAGGGATCGGTCGCCCAAGCCAAGTATTTTGTCACCTCCTAATCGAACCTCTACGCCATCTCTTGGTTTCCACACAAGCCAATGAAGTATAACAGGGATGGAAGAAATCAAACCTTTCCATAAGGGAGACACCTTTCTCAACTGAAATGCAGGCTTACGGATCCATCTAGCAAGAGGTAATGAACCCAAATATTTGTCTGCTATAATGCGATGCCAGATACTGTCAATGGAGGTAGCTCTCCAAAAGGAACTTGCTAGAAGGTCCGTATTGAACAAGGACAAATTAACAAGCCCCCAGCCCCCATTTTTTCGAGGTTTGGACAGGTCAGCCCAATTGCACAGGTGAAAACGAAAGTGACCTGGCTGACTATTCCACAGAAAATTAAAAATGAGTCTCCATAAAAGAATAATGATCTTGTTTGGAATTTTTTCCAGAGACATCCAGAAAGCAGGCAGACTTTCTAGAACCGACTTAATCAGGATGTAACAACCCCCTAGGGAAAGCCATTTGTTACACCAAAAATTAATCCTTCTTTCAAAATGTGCCACCAGCCCTTTCCAATCTTCCGGGGAGGAGGATCCCAATTTTAACTGGAATCCGAGATACCTGAAGCCCTCACTCAGGTTTACAAAAGTGTAAGGAATTGTGTTCTTGAGAACGAGCAGTTCCGCATCCGAAATACCCCAGTAATGGACAGAGGATTTAGAGAAATTTATGGATAATCTAGAGACGGAACATAAATGTTGCAGTACTTCTAGGATGGCCAACCACTCCGATAAATCTGCCTTTGACAAGAGAAGAACGTCATCAACAAACAAGAGGTGAACCAATTGTATAAATTTTGAGACCTTTATGCCGGAGATGAGGTGCTCGGAGAAAATCTTATTGAGAAGAAGGATGAGACCTTCCATAATCAGAATGAAGAGATAGGGGGAGAGAGGGCATCCCTGGCGAAGCCCCCTCTCACTTTTGAAAAAACTGGAAGCCTCACCATTAATCAGAACAGCAAAGCTTGCGCTAGAGACACAAGACATGATCCAATCGATGAGCGAGTCACCAAACCCAGCTGAGAAAAGAATCAATCTCAGGAACTCCCAATCGACGCTATCGAAGGCTTGTTTGAGATCTAATTTCATAACCAGTGCTTTTTGATTAAATTTTTTGATGCTGTGGATACCTTCATGTGCAGCTCCAATCGCATCCTGGATCCTTCTGCCCCGTAAGAAGCCAAGTTGCTCAGCAGAGAGTCTCCTCTCGAGGAAAGGCTTGATTCGGTTTGAAATGACTTTTGAAATTAACTTGTAAATGAGGTTGCAAAGTGAGATCGGACGGAAATCACTGAAGGAGAGAGGGTTACTTTCTTTTGGAATCAATACTAAAAAAGTAGAATTGAGACTGCCCGCAATTTTGTCAGTAATACGGGAATCTTCCACCATCTGCAGAAGGTCCATGCCAACAAGATCAAAAAAGAAACAAAAGAATTCGGTTGTCCAGCCATCAGGCCCGGGACTTCTTTCCGAATTGAAGTGTACCAATATTTGTTTTATCTATGACAGGGTGACTGGTTTGTAGATGTCGGCTGCCTCAATAGCAGAGACAAAACTGGGAAAGAGACTGGCGGTGGACACCATCCCCTGGAGATCAAGGTTTGTGTCTTTTTTGTACAAGCGACTGAAATGAGAAACAAATTCATCCTGGAGGGCCCTCTGGCCGCTAATAATTTCATCTCCACTACCTTTAATCGACTAGATGATCTTCTTATCTCTGTTGTAGCTGGCCACATGATGAAAAAAACTTGAATTGGTATCACCACATTTAAACCATGTCTCACGACTTTTCAGTCTCCAGCGATTTTCCTCCGAAAGAAGAAGGGAGGCTCTCTTTGATTCCAACTGTTTTAGTGTGGCCGACTCCTCATGAGTCAAATCGGCAATAGAAGAGGAGTGAATGAGACAAGAAATGTCTAATTCCAGGTTGATTAAACAGGAATTCTGCACTGCTTTTAATTCGTGGAACCAATCTCTCATTTTTGATTTGAGCGCTTTTAGTTTCCACATAAGTCGCCGTTGAGGGTTTTCTTCAGTTTGAAAGCGAGGATCTCTCCAAACCAAATGAACTAAATCGGAGTATACCTCGGACGATAGCCAATGGTGATTAAACTTAAATGGAGGAGAAGGCTGAAGCACAGGAAGCCTTAACTGAAGAAGGACAGGTGCATGGTCGGACACAAAGGGAAACTCAACCCACGACGATGGGAAACCCGACGTGGCCACAATACTTTCCGCAACCAGGAAGCGATCTAGTCTTCTGGAAATCGCAGCAGGTCCTGTCCTCCCATTTCGCCAAGTGGGAGTTAGTCGATTTGGCCGAATATCAATCAGGTTGTTTTTATCAAAAATCCTTTTGAAGAGGGCTTCCGGAGGACCCGACAGAAAGGAACCTCCCCAATTTTCATCAGCCGAGAGAATTATATTAAGGTCTCCACCAATGATGAGATTAGGTAAGGAGAGAAGTCCAATGGAATCAAGGTTAGACCAAAATCTCTGTTTATCCACACAGGGCCCATATAAATTTAGTAAAGCGACAGTCTGCTTGGAAGCTAAACATCGGCCTAGAATCAGAATACCCCCACTAGAAAGGAAGGGTCTCAAGTTGTAAAGGCTGGGGTCCCAAGCCACCAGCAGACCTCCGGAAGATCCAATGGAATTTGCAGCTGTCGAGATCCAAGAAGGACAAAATTTATGCACAAAATCTCTGGCTTTATGGTCAGCCGAGAGGGTTTCTTGGAGAAATAAGATATCAGGCTTTGAGCACTCTAATAGTCTTCTGAAGGAGGCTGACTTGAGGATACCTCCAATTCCTCGAATGTTGAAAGAGAGTACTAACATTACTTGGAGCGAGCCAAGGCTTTCGTTGCTCTAAGGGCCTTGTTGTCGAGTGTAGAAGGAGTCGGATCCGTAAGCTGCGAGCTCAAATTTTCCTTTTTTTTTCTAGAACTCCTGGTCTGAAGAGGAGAGATTTCTGAACTGATTCCTTGCGACCAGGCATATGACTTGGTTTCCGAATCCAAGTTAAAGGAGGAGGAAGATCCAATCTCAGAAATAGGTGTGAGGAGATCCTTACCACGGTACACCGGGAGCTGCAATGTATTAGCCGGAAGAAGAGAAGAAGTTGTTGAAATATTTGCATCCGCCAAAGATGTAGCAGCTCTCTGTTCTGACTGTCTGGAACCGGGAAGCACCGAGTGTAATGTTGATATATTTATCTCCTCCAGAAGTGTTTCAACCTGCTGTTCTGACTGGCCGTAACCTGGAGGCATCGAAGAGGAATGATCCGAAATCAGAAAGGAGCGAGGGGAGCTGGAGGGAACAGTCGGAGGTGGGGGGGGATGCGAGGTCGGATGAAGGGCTGTGTTTGGAGTATTCGCATCGGTTACAGGAGTAGGGACAGGGACCAAATCAGTGGGGAGAAAGGAGGCAGGTAGAGGTGGCTGCTCAGCTTCTGGAGGGAGGGGCAGGGAAACGGGGGTAGGAGTGAGCCAAGAGTATTTATCAATGTAATCCCTTTCAGTCGAAGTGAGTGAAGAAAAGAGAGTGGGGAAGAGTTGGTGTAGAGTGGACTGCGGAGAGGCTTCATCAAAGGGATCATGAGGAGCGGGAAAGGCTACAGGAACTTCCAGATGAGCTAGCACTGGATCTGTTGAAGGATATTCTGGCGGGTTCAAATGGAGATCAGATTCGTCCAAAGTATCAATAGATGGTTTTCCGGGGCAGGATCTACGAAGATGACCGGTTTCCCGGCATAGATTACACCGAAAAGGAATCCCGAGGTAGTCCAACCTCTGGAGAAAATTTCGACCCCTCCAGTCAATCACCAAGGTTTCAAACAACCCTTTAGTTATATCTATTTCAACCAGTATTTTCCCCATAGTCCTCAGAGAACTGTAGAATGTCTGACTATCCAGAGCTATGAAATTGCCTAGTGAGTTTCCAATAGCTTTCAGGGCTCCTTCATTCCAAAGGTGTAAAGGGAGTCCCGGGAGGAGCACCCAGAGATGTCTGTGTGTAAAATAATCAGTATCTGGATTAAAAGTCAGCCTCCAATGCTTGAGCATGAGGCTGCTACCGCCAAAGGGCCAGTGTGAGGACAGTAAGAGAGTTGCATCAATCGGAGATTTACAGTGGAAACATAACCAACCTTTTGTTAGATATTGAACCTCCGGCGAGTAACCCAGGAGAGGAAACCAAGATTCCTTAATCCACTCCTCCAGAGGCTGAGGATTCAAACTCTTGTAAGAGACTCTGCCGACCAGAGCACAAGTTGACATTTTACACAGTTCCTCCAGGCCTACCCCRTCGCCTAGCACCAGACGAGCCGACTTCTTTTTAGATTTCCATACTTTTCGACTATCTGCAGAATTTTGTACTGGGGGAGGGACAGAGGAGGCAGGAAAGGATCTATCAGATCCGGGAGGGTCAGGCTCTGGATAACAGTTCTGGTCCACAGGGACTACAGCGGGATTAGAGTGAGTATTTGAAAAAGGCGAAAAGGAGGGAAAATGCAGTCTGTTTGAAATGAGTGCATCCACCTTGTCGAAAAGTCCCGCCTGACTCCAGTAGGGATCATCGAAAGATTCCCCCAGCGGGTTTGTTCGTGAGTCCATGTTTAGAATTCAGGCGACCCACCGATTCCACTAGAGAAAGGCAGAAACAGAAGGAAGCGATGAAGGTGGGCCAGAGAAGTGAAAATGAGAGGTAATGGACAGATACAATTACAGAGAAAGAGGAGACAGGTTGGGATAGGTTTCAAGGTGTCAGATGGCTGAGCAAGAAGACAAATCTGAGGAAAAACTGGGAAAGCAGTCGCGCGAAATTAGAGGCAAACAACGCAACGGGAATGGAGGAACACAAACTGCAGACAATACAGGAACTGATCCCCCTACATCAGGGGTACACTGGGATACACTTGGACTAGAGGCGAACAAAAATAAGATGGCCTGGATATCCTGGTTTACCTGGATCAGCCATGGCCGCCCACAATAGATGATTTGACTTCAATTGACTTTTAGCTTGTGTCGACTTGTATGTTGAGTATACTATGTTTCCTTATTTCCTTATATCCATGCGAAGACCATGTTAGCCTATATACAAACTTTGATGAGATAAATAATTGTTGTTAGTTAGATCACTTGTAACTCAATGATTGGAATATCTTTATCCATGTAGTGAATAAAGAGTGTTTTTTTTAACATTAAAATTATTATTATTATTATTTATTTTTTATTTTTATTTTATTTTATTTATTTATTTATTTTAATTTTTTTTAAGTTAGAGAATTATATTAAAGGGATCTTGCATAGTAAAAAAAATACAGTTGTCAACTTAAACATGTTGTGAGGTGGTTGCATTGTCTAGGTGGGAAACCAATTCAGTGATCTGTCAATCCATGACATAATTTGAAAACTAAGTTCCTATATGTCAAGTCATGACACATTTTGAAAGCTAAGTGGCACACAGGTTTGAAACAAAAGAGGGAAACCATAACAACATTGACAAAAGATGACATTGGAAAACCTGAGACACCATTAGTCAGTTTGAACCCGGATCCAAATGCGTTTGCTTCCATTTTTCATTTGTTTCTCGCGCCATGGCCATATCCATAATCCCTAGAGTTAGAGTTGTGTGAAGAAGAGCATAAATCAACACCTCAAGGCGCTCCTCTTGGCGTTCCCGCAGCTCGTATCTGAACAAAAAATCCGCCATGTCATGTCGAACCACAAAGACTAGGTCCTGGATGATTGCAATTGCATTTTGAAGCTCCAAATGTTCCTTGCAACATGCACATGGAGGTTGAGGGGGAGGTGAAGGGGAAGGTGGAGGTGAAGGTCAAAAGTCGGGGTGAAGGTGGAAGAGGAGAGGCAGGAAGACCATGAGGGGAGGCATAATGACTAGGAGGAGCAGTCAGAGTGGTTGAGCAGGAAGGTGGAAACTGGGTCGAATGCACTTCGTCACTGAGTTTAGGTGCATATCCAAGCGAATTGCCCAAATTGTTGTACTATTCAACCTTGCACACCTAGGGGGAGAACATAGGAGGAAGGTTGTTGGCACAGGGGCAAACCCAGGGTTCAACTCTAACAACACACCAACAAGCCCTAACTACTGGCCCTTTCGACATCACCTGCGAAGCAGATGAAGTCTCACCCGAAGTAGAAATAGGGGGGTTGCAGGACACAAGTGTCTACAACCAGGGGGAATTCAAGGTGGATCCAGAACAACAACGCAATGTAACACAAAGATTCCTTAACAATCTTACACTTAGCTTCACGAAGTTAGCTAATACCTTCTATCTTTAATAAGGAAAACAACCATGCAATAACAATATAACAGATAACAAATAACACAACATCAACCACAAAGAACAACAATATTTACATGGTTCACCCTCTCCCTAAGGCTACGTCCACAAAACTGTGTTTCTTGATATTATTAGATGAAAACATACAGTTCTATCTACGCACTTAGCTGCAGATCTCTCTCTTTCTTTCTCTCTTTATCAACAACCACCTCTCAACTCTTCTAGACCTTTATTTATACATTACATGACTCTTGGACAACCTTAGACCGAAGTCTAGGTGTCAAAACCCTAGATCCAAAACCCTAGGTCCACATGACCTGCGTTTTCAGGGCTTCGCCGGCCTATTCTTCCTTCTTTTTCACGAGGTGCTCCAAAGAATTTGTTGGTTTCTTCTTTTGCTTGTTGAGTTGTCCATGATCCATATTCTTTGATGCTTTATCTTCCTTGATCTTCTCTTTCAACGTCTTGCTTTTCCTTACTTCATTCCTTCTTTTCTGCTTCTTTAACCACTTTGACCCTTCCTCAGTTTATGTTCCTTCTGCGCAGTTCGTACTTCATCTTTCTTCTTCCTTAATATTCACTTTCCTCCTTTATACATAACCAAGGGTCAACAGGCCCCCAACACTCACATGTGACTCGTCCCGAGTCACTGTAGATTGAGCCTTTTGCTTTACTGCAACTGGAGACTGCGCGGAGCAGCCTATGCTTTCTGCTTTGTCCCTCCCTATCATGTGAAGATTGTCTTTTCTGTGTCTGGTACCCAATTTCAACTGCAATTGGTACCTAGACCCTGCTTCATTTTCTTTCACTAAGATCTGTGAGGTAGCTAGTTGTCATGATACAGCTTCAACCGGATCCCATTTACTAAACCATCCTTCCATTCTCCATTAAGTATCTTCAACTGTGCAGCTCCACCTTTTGTTACATAGGCAACTTCAAACGGTCTTATCCAATGTGTCCAGAACTTCCTTGGACGCTTCATGAACTTGCTGCCATAAAACAATACCAAATCTCCTTGCTTGAATGCTTTCCTCTTGATATGTCGTTCATGGTAAGCCTTTTCTCACTCTTTTTGTACCTGATGATGAAATCCTGCAATAAACCTATCTTCCTCTAATTCGATCAACTGCACGAGCTTGTCTTGAACAACACTTGTGTCATCCATACCTGTAAATGATGCAATTCTTAAGTTGGGAACCAAATATTCCATAGGGACCACTGCTTCCAGGCCATAAACTAACTTAAAGGGAGTTTGCATTGTTAAATTTTTACAAGTAGTTCGATAAGCCCATAACACTACTGGAATTCTTAAATCCCAATCATCTATGTTAACACTGCAAATCTTGGTCAACGTTGTCTCCAATATCTTATTGAAAGATTCGATTGTACCATTCGCCTGTGGGTGGTATGGTGTGCTCTTCCGATGGTGAACTTCAAACTCCTGAGTCAAGGCTTCAATGGTTTTGTTAATGAAGTGTGTACCTTGATCACTCATAAGGATCTTCGGGCATCCAAATCTGGTTATGATATCATCAAATATGAATCGTGCAGTTGTAGTTGCAATACAGTCTTTAACTGCTCTCGCTTATGCCCATCTGGTCAAATACTCTGTAGCAGTGATGATGTATCGAGCTCCTTTGCACCTTCTTGGTGGGTTGATAGGTCCCACAAAGTCAATAGCCCATTTCTCAAAGGCCTGTAAAGTTAGTTGAGGTGCTAAAGGCATTTCATCCCTTCTAGAAGACTTCCCTATCCTTTGGCATACATCGCAGGCTCTGTAGTATTCCTTAGCATCCTTATGTAAAGTGGGCCACCAGAGGCCAACTATGAGAACCTTCTGCATTGTTTCTTTCCCTGCATAATGTCCTCCTGCGATGCCTTCAGGTGCTTTTGCTAAAATCAATGGTCTTTCTGCCTCCATAACGCATCTCCTCAAGATCTCATCTGGTCCCATCTTATATAATTGTCCAGCTATAAGTTGAAAATCTGCAGCGTAGACTACCAACTGTTTTTTCTGAATAATTGTATATTCGCGAGGTGCCATTCATGTGGACAGGAACTAAACTATCTCGACGAAGTGATCATCGACTTTCCTGATGGCCAAAAACTATGCATCTGGTAGTGTACCATCCAAACTAGTAGGTTCCTCTCCATGTTCTAACCTAGATAAGTGGTCAGGTACCTTATTCATTCTCATTGGCTTGATCACAATCTCAAAATCATATTCCTGGAATAATAATAGCCATCTGCATATTCTTCCCCCCAACACTGGCTTGTTGACTAAGTATTTCAATGCATAATGATCAATAAACATCTTTGTTGTGTCTCTTTTGTCACCTAAATGAGAAAAATAGAGATGCTTACAAGCCCAGTTGGGTTAGCTAGGAAAGACAACAGTGAATGAAAGAGTTAGAAAAATCAAGCATATGATATAAACAAAAGACTAAAGTAAGAACGATAAGAAAAACTAAACTAGAGTGCATAAGGACATTAGAACAAGAAATAAACAACATTCATGCCACCAATGGAAAAGATTGTATTAGTGGAAAGAAAACACCAAAGAGAAAGAGAGACTTATGGGCCTCCTCTTCCTCCAAGGGAGGGCTCTTGAACCACCAAAGATTGAGCTCTTCTTACAAGTAACAAACTAGAAAGAAATTGTGAAGAAAATCCAAAGCACATTCACTCAAGAGGTGATATGAATGGCTAAATGAGATGGTGCTTGTATGGTCTTGACAAGGAAAGAGGATCCTCCAAGAGAATATAGGAAACATAACAATACAAATGAATTCCTTAAAAATGTAGTGCACCCATGGCCTCCTTTTATAGCATAGCTTTGAGGTATTATTCAACCAACTTTTAGTGTGAACAAGGGGCCCTTTAGGGCACCCTTAGGTCTTTGACCAGCCCCCCAGTCAGATTCAGCCGAGATTTGGGTGTCAAATTGACTTGGAAGCTGAACCAGAAGTGGGTGGAAGGCCGACCACAATCATAAATGCATCTTTCTGAGGGGTGCGCAGTTTTTTGCATCCACAGTCGCGCATCATGCGCATGTGCGTTTTTCTTGCGTTTCTAGATGACGCATGTGCGTGCGCTCCCTATGTAGTCTTAGTGTATGATGATTTTATAACTAATTGTATAGTTTTGGACGTTTTGGAAATGCATTTTTGGTCCATGAGTGAACTAATGAGTGTTTTGAAGATGCTGGATTCCTGTAACCATTTGCGGACGAAATTTTGGTGATAACAGATTCCCCCTGATGTGTGAGGTTAGGAGCATACGTATAGTCGAAATACATAAATGTTTCTTCTACTGCGAGTACCTTTGTAATAAAGAGCATTGTGGGGAGTATCAAGAGCGACCCATTGGAGGGAGAGGGGAACCTGTAAGACCCAAACCTTTCGCAAGGGGTGGAAAAACAAAACTGTGTACAAACGAGATGGGCATGCCCCATGCTCGTGTTATGTAACTCAAAAATGTGTAAGATAGTAACTGAAGTTGTGTGTTGACGTAGATCACTGCAACGCCCTCCGGGGCGGTGTGAGAATAAACCGAGGGCAATTTTGATGGTGAACAAACTATGAAAAATGTAAGGACACCTGTGAGAAGTGTCGATAATGTGTAGACATTGATAGTCTATCATATTTCAGAGGTCTTCGGCATATATAAAAATAACTACAATAGTCGCAAAGTAAGACCCACCGCCACATGATAAAGTGTTGAATTCGAATGTCGTGGGGGTCAACGACAGTAGAGAGAAATGATGGTTCTCTCTGTGTCATCTGAGACTCCTCATTGTAAAGGTAATGAGAGTCAAGATACGATCACCCTTCTGGAAATTGTGCTGATGTCGACAGAAAAGGGAGACGCGACTCCAAGAAGCAAAGGGCTTCATGAAATCCATTGGACGAGATCAGGAACTGATGAGAAACATGGACAAAGTCAAGAATTAGTGAGACTCAAGACCGTCCTTGGTTGGGGATATATGTGATGTATGAGTGGCAACAACCATGAAACTGAATCTAGTTGTTAGGGGGACGACTAGACGTGGGTTAAATTGTGCCAGAGGCATGACAAAGTAGACAAACACAGAGATCAAAAGGGTGTATGGACTGTAAGATACTTAGGGTTTATGGATAATGTCATTGATGGGAGGAAGTGAAAAATTCCCCAACCAAGGGCGACCAGGGTTGCTTTGCTGGAAAAGGAAGGTCACTAAAGGTGACAATAGAAATCTATGTAAATGCGGGAAAGAGGGGTTCGTACAATTACTGATGCAGGAGCATCTACGACGTCATGAAATGAGCAGCACGGGGATAAAGAGATACAGCTGGACAGTGCCAGCACATACGTTTTTTGAATTAACTTCGAAGATTGTTGCGCCGCCATTTAACTGAAGGCATTCAAAGCTGAGCGCACTTGTATTATGTTATAGATAGGAAGGCATTTAATAGTTTTAATGCTGTTAGATAGGAATTAGCTGTAGATTAGACAGTTTTACTTCCGGGAGGG
>SNQJ01S0226734.1:0-13063 GCA_010110895.2 Picea sitchensis | reverse complement strand
AAGTCATAAAATGCGAATCCAAAGGCTAAATGTCTTCAATAAAACTGAAGTATGAAACCAGATCAAAGGATATTGCCGATCATGTAAAGATGAAATAAAAAGATAGGCGCAATTATGCATAATGACACAAAAGGTATTGGCAGTTCAGATAATGATCGAAATGTGACCTCGAAAGGAGAAATTTTCACGCTTACAATCTTTTGAAGACTTAGCGAAGATAGGCGTGCGGAAAGGCGCAAAGAATAAAATCGTCGTTCATTTGAAAATTGCGACAAAAAAATCAATGTTTGTGAAACATTGGTGTAGGCAGCTTATGAGACAATGAAAAATGTGAATTGGATGCCAACACTACAATAATGAATGTGTTTAGAGAATCCACTTAGTAAGAGGTTGGTTGTGCTCTAATGCACCATGGAAGAGTACCTAATATCAAATAGAGAAGATCTAGATCATCTATATCCTACCAAAGATCTTAAGAGGGTGATGTGGATGGTTCCACGTGTCGAAAGGATGGTGCCACATGTCATGATGACTTCGAACCTATAGGCGATAATTCGTAGGAAAATGAATGATACATGTTCAGTGGAAAAGGTGTTAGGTGTCGAGGTGACTAAGGGTCCTTGAGATAGAACCTTGAGTTGAGTTATGATGGAAAAGAGGTAGTTAACATGTCCTTAGGGGCAACACGTGCCACCAATGGAATGGTTGACAAGACAGGAGTGGTCCCCAGAGGACCCAAAAATATTTATAGCATAGACTGTGATTTGGATGGTTAGTTATGGACATGGGATAATATCCACTATTCATCGAAGTTTGAAAGGTTAGAAAGGTCGTGTGATGGAAAAAAATGTCGATGCCGACACATGCTTCGAAGACTTAAGGGGATTCGTCGATTTGTCGATAAGAGAGAGAGTTCTTCACCATTAATTTTCTTATGACTCGCCTGAGAGAGGTTGATGTCATGATGGAATGAGTATTCCAGCATGGCATCCATTATGGTTGAGTAGTGACATATGTCACTATGTAATTGGCCAACAATATAGAAGTGGGACCCATTGGGCGAGAGGTCCTCTGAACCTTCGTTTTATTTCTAGTCATTGGATCTATGGGCCAGTGAATACGGACCATTGATGTCTAAGGTATTGTCATTAGGGGTAGTAGGATGGTGAGTTGGGATAAAGTCAATGATGAAATAGATTATCGACACATTGAGAGTCATAGATATTGATGGAGACACGACAACGAGATCTGGACCGTTGATCCAAGCGTAATGTCGTTGGGGTGTAGAAGATGGAATTGTTAGATGTTGTTATGAAACATCGACAAATATGAAAGGAGGAAAAATATGGACTATTGGGCGATGCAGGGTGGAGATTCATTCTTGACCGTCATATCGAGAAAGTTAATATGGAAGGAGAGTTACTGTTGTGCAAGTTAGAGTCGTCGAATCACTTAGGGTCATTGGATAATCAACACGACGACCATCGGATCTAGGATGGGTTCGATTAATAGATCATTGTTGAAACTTTTGGCAGGGGTATTGACGATAACCCCATTGTTATTTTGTATCATCGATGCAACCAGAGTCAAAGGATGCTCAACCTAAGGAGGACTAGATTTAGTGAAGTCTCGATACAAGATCGACGTCGTAAATTTTAGTGTTGGGTTGTTTGAGGCTTCTGTTGTTTATGGAGCCTGATTATCTTCCTGATTCATAGGTATTTGTTTTCCTGCCATGTTTATACCCCATGAATACTTTACACCTAGGAAGAATGTACACTCCTCCACACGGGAGAGTGCAGAGGGGGCTTACCCCCTCTGTAGGGTCCAGGGGAAAGAGGGCCCCTAAAAGGGGTTCAGGGGTGAAGCCCCTGAAGGAAAAATTGCCTTGTAAATGTATATTGTAATTGCTTTGTAAATCTGCACTGTTCATTATAAGGTTACAAATCTGACGGTAGAAATTGTGTTAGGTTTTTTTTCCCTAGAAGGAAACCCTCTTTTATGAGGAAAATGTATTGCGGCTATGCACCATTGCGAATATTGTATTCTGAGATAGGAGACTATGAGAGAAAGAAGAGGAAGTTACAACGAGTTTTTTGTAGGTCCTATCCCTTCATTTGTTGGATAATAATAAAGGAAGGACCTGCCAATTTCTTTGGTGGACGTAGCCCACACTAGGTGAACCACGTATATCTGTATCTTTATTTTATTGTGTATCTTCTGTGTTTTATTTATGCATTTTTATTTCTTTCCTATCCTTTTTTATAACAACTGGCATCAGATCGAAAGGTAAATCGCAAGAAAAGAGGGTTCTTGGTTCGAGGGGAGAAATGGTGGAAGATGGAAAGTTTAGGGTCGATAAATTTAACGGCCAAAACTACCAATTATGGAAGATGCAGATGGAAGATTATTTATATCATAAAGATCTATTCGTACCATTTGGTGGAATAGCAAAGAAGCTAACAACCATGAAGGACGAAGAGTGGTAGGTTGTTGACAGAAAGGCACTAGGAATGATACGGTTGATCCTGGTAGCGTCGGTGGCTTTCAATATTTCGAAAGAAAAGACAACGAAGGAGCTGATGGACGCATTGGATAAACTGTATGAAAAAACCTCGGCATACAATAAGGTATTTCTAATGAAGATATTATTTAATATGAAGATGTCAGAAGGTGGTTCTATTGCAGATCATTTAAATGAATTTAATACAGTTACTAATCAACTAAGTTCTGTAAAAGTGGAATTTGATGATGAGGTTAGGGATCTTTTAATCTTGTGCTCATTTCCAGAAATATGGAATGGCTTGTTCATGGTTGTAAGTAACTTTGTCTTTGGTTCAAACACTTTAAAGTTTGATGATGTTGTTGGTGTTATCCTTAGTGATGAAATGCGACGGAAAATCATAGGTGAGACATCAGGTAATGCGTTGAACATGGATAACATGGGAATACAAAAGGATAGAGGAAAGGGCTCAGGGAACCGCGAGAATTCTAGGAAGGGAAGATCCAAATACAAATTTGGAAAGATAGAGTGTTGGAATTGTGGGAAGAAAGGACATCTGAAGAAAGACTGCAGAGCTCCAAAGAAACAAAGAGATGGACAACATGAGAAAAATTAGGAAGCAAATGTAATAGGTGATGTGTTATAAGATTCTTTGATTCTTTCTGTAGATAATATTTTTGAGTCTTGGGTAGTAGATTCACGGGCTTCATTTCATGCCACATACCATAGGAAACATTTTCTAGATTATGTTCAAGGTGATTTTGGACAGGTTTATTTGGGTGATGATGCACCATGCAATATTGTTGGAATGGGAAAGGTAAAAGTAAAGCAAAGGAATGGAAACCAATGGTCCTTGAAAGAGGTAAGACATGTTCCAGATCTAAGGAAAAATCTAATTTCAATAGGGCAGTTGGAAAGTGAAGTTTTTATATCCATATTTACAGATAAGGTGTGGAAGGTCACCAAAGGATCATTGGTGATAGAAAAAAGAGAGAAGGTAGGTACATTGTATTTATGTATTAGTAATACTAACTCTTCTATCTCTTTAGCTTCTATAAGAGTGGATACAACACTGTGGTATCATAGGATTGTACAAATGAGTGAGAAGGGGATGCATATACTTCAAAAAATAAATTTGTTTCCAGATCTTAAACACATTGATTTGGAATTCTGTGAGCACTATGTTTATGGAAAACAAAAGAGAGTCGGATTTATCAGAGTCAGGAAAGAAAATAAGAGTGAAAGGTTAGATCTTGTGCATACATATGTATGGGGACCAGCTCAGGTATCATCTCCTGGTGGCTCTCATTATTATGTTACTTTTATTGATGATGCAACTAGAAAAACTTGGGTTTATTGCATTAGACAAAAATATGATGTTTTTGATACTTTTAAGAAATGGAAAGATTTGGTTGAGAATGAGACAGGAAAAAGGTTGAAGTTTCTTATATTAGAAAATGGAGGTGAATATTGTATCAAGGAGTTTGATGATTACTGTTCATACCATGGGATTCGTAGAGAGAAGACAGTTCCATGAGAACCACAAGAAAATGGTGTGTCAGAAAGGATGAACATGACAATCATGGAGCGTGCAAGGAGTATGAGATTGCATGCTAGTTTTCCCTTACATTTCTGGGTAGATGTTGTCGATACCATTGTTTACTTAATAAACAGAGGACCTTCAATCTCTTTGGATGGTATAATTCCAGAGGAGGCATGGATAGGTAAAAAGGTAAACTATTCCTTTTTTAAGACATTCGGTTGTGAATCATTTATCCATATTGATAAAGAAAATAGAAAAAAGCTTGAGGAAAAATCCAAGAAGTGTACCTTTATTGGATACAGTGTTAATGATTTTGGTTATCTCTTATGGGATTATGAAAATAACAAAATCATTAGGAGTAGAGATCAAAGATATCAATTTGGAAAAGGATGACACCCTTGTTAGTTTTGATGTTGTTTCTCTCTTTACTAAGATTCCCATTGATGGAGATTTGGAGGTCATCAAGAGAGTCACTGACCAAGGTAATGTTGAGTTAGTTGAAATTTGTTTGAAATCCACATTCTTTAGTTTCTAGTCGGACATATATGAAAAAACATGTGGGTTTTCTATGGGATCCCCCCTGTCTCCTATCATAGCCAATTTATTCATGGAGGATTTGGAAAGCAAATCCCTTATTTCCTCACCCTTTCAACCCAAATACCGGAATAGGTTTTCCGGTGATACTTTTGTTATTTGGCCCCATTGTTATGGAAAATTAAATGAATTCACAAATCACCTCAATAAACAATCCAGTCACATCAAATTCACTATGGAGGTTGAATATAAAGGAAGTCTTCCTTTTCTAGATGTTAAGGTCACAAAAAGACTCAATGGATCCTTAGCCCACCAAGTATATAGGAAGAAAACTCACACCAAACAATACCTTCATGCTGAATCCCATCATCGCCCTGCCCAAAAATTAGGAGTTCTCAAAACCCTAGCTATTAGGGCCTTTAGAATCTCTGATGATGAACACCTTGATGAAGAGAAAAACCACCTCCTCAAGGTTTTCAAGGATAATGGCTATAAAAAACATCAAGTTCTTATAGCCTTTCATAATGCCTCTAAAATACCTAGAAGTAAGGCACAAACAAATAATGATGTATCCAAAGTTTTCTTACCATACATACAAGGAACAACAGACAAGCTTGCTAGGATTTTGAAGAAGAAAAATATTGGGGAAACTTTCAAACCCATAAACACTATTAGCAATTCCCTTAGGTCGGTCAAATACCATGTTGATCCCATTGAACATAAGGGTGTCTATATGATCCCTTGTTCATGTGGTAAAAAATACATAGGGGAAACAGGTCGGTCCTTTAGAATTAGAATTCAAGAACATGTCGATGATATTAAGCACAACCGCACTTGTCCCTCGACATTGGCAGAACATTCAGATAAAACAAAACATCATATTTGTATTGAAGAGGCCAAAATTCTTGCCAAAGTAGATCACTATCACAATAGAAAATTTATGGAAGCCATCGAAATAAAAAATAAACCTAACAATCTAAACAGATATGATGGCTGGAAGATCAGTAAAAATTGGATCCCAACACTAACCATAAGGACAGATTCTATAAACCGATTAGTAATATTTTAGGTCTTATATATTTTTAATAAGTTGACTCTTTACTAAAAAACTTTTCAGATTTATACACCTCATGATTTTTCAGATTTCCCTCTTATCTTAAAACTCTTACTAATGATGGACCACATTTGTTTGGACTGAAACGTCGAATAAAAAACTGTCGCGATGAATCTGAAATAACCACCTTATCATAACTCCAGTCGCAAAAGTCTCAGAACTTAAATAGGAGTAGAGATGTCATATTCAATCAGAAGGTCATGTACAAAGATCATTTGTATGGAAAGAAACATGAAAAAGAAAAATGAGAATACATTGTGCTTGATGAGATCATTGAAAAATAAATTCCAAAGGCATAAGAAAATCAAAATGTACAACAACAGGATCAACCATGTTAAGTAGAACCCCTGAACTATAATCTCCTTCATTGTATTATTTATTGTTGATTGATTATGGTGAACTAGAATGTTATGAAGAGGCAATGCAGGTAGACACCAAAAAGAAGTGGGAGCAAGGCATGAAAGAGGAAATGGATTCCTTGGAAAATAACCAAACTTGGAGGAAAAAGAGCCTTGCGAAATAAATGGGTTTACAAGTTGAAGGAAGAAGATGGAGGCAAAAATCGGTACAAGGCTAGACTTGTTGTAAAAGGGTTTGCACAAAAGAAAGGTATAGATTTTGATGAAATATTTTCTCCTGTTGTTAAAATGACTTCAATTAGGACTATTTTAAGTCTTGTGGCAGTAGAATATTTTCATCTGTAACAGTTAGATGTAAAAACAACTTTTCTCCAAGGGGATTTTGAGGAAGATATTTATATGCAACAACCACATGGGTATGAGGTCAAAGGGAAGGAGAGTTTGGTATGTAGGTTGAAGAAGAGATTGTATGGCCTAAAGAAAGCTCCAAGGAAGTGGTATTTGAAGTTTGATAGGTTTATGACAGAACAGGGTTATAGTAGATGTCATTCTGATCACTGTGTTTATTTTAAAAGGCTAGAAAATGGAAGCTATATTATCTTGCTATTGTATTTAGATGACATGCTTGTTGTAGGGTCTAATATGTAGGATATAAATGTGCTCAAGAAGAAATTAGCTAATTCATTTGAGATGAAGGATTTGGGTGCTGCAAAGAAAATCCTTGGTATAAGATTAACAAGAGACAAGAAAAATCACAGATTGACATTATCTCAGGGTGAGTACATAGATAAGGTGTTGGACAGGTTTAGAATGCAGAATGAAAAACCAGTTAGTACACCTTTGGCCAGCCATTTAAAATTAAATAAGGAAATGTGTCCCAAGACACAAGAGGAGATAAAATACATGTCCAAGGTCCCTTATTCATCAGCAGTTGGCATCTTGATGTATGCGATGGTTTGCAAAAGACCAGATATTTCACATGCAGTGGGAGTTGTGAGATAGCATATGAATAATACAGGCGAAGAACATTGGGAGGCCGTAAAGTGGATTCTCAAGTATTTGAGAGGTACTGCTACTCATGCATTATGTTTTGTAGGTTCATACATTTTTCTACAGGGATATGTGGATTCAGATATGGTAGGTGATAAAGATAGTACGAGGAGACGATAGGGTATGTTTTTACTGTAGGTGGAACAACACTAAGTTGGATTTAGAAATTGCAAAAGGTTGTTTCACTTTCAACAACAGAGGTAGAGTATGTTGCTGCTACAGAGGCTAGTAAAGAGATGATTTGGCTACAGAGGTTTATGGAGGAATTGGGAAAGAAGTAGGAGAATAACACGTTGTACTGTGACAGTGAGAGTGCCATTCATCTTACAAATAAATCAGCCTTCCATTCAAGGACTAAGCATATACATCTCAGGTACCATTTCATATGATCTGTCTTGGAAGATGGACATTTGAAGCTGGAAAATATACACACTAGCTATAATCATGCGGACATGTTAACTAAAGGAGTAACCAAGGAGAAACTAAGTTCCTTATTAGTTTCAGTTGGTCTTCAAGCATGAAGGTGAATATGAGAAATTTTACAGGTCCAAGACAGTTCATAGTCCATTATATATAACATTGATGGAGTTGTTGAGATCAGTCTCCAAGTGGGAGATTGTTGGTTGTGGAACCTGATTATCTTCCTGATTCATAGGTCTTTGTTTTTCATCCATGTTTATACCCCATGAAGACTTTACACCCTGGAATAATTTATACTTCACATAGGGGAGTGTAGAGGGGGGTTTCCCCCTCTACAGGGTCTAGGGCCAAGCAGGCCCCTGAAGGAAAAATTTCCTAAATCTATATCGTAATTTCTTTGTAAATTTGGACCATTCATTATAGGGTCGCAGATTTGGTGGTAGAATTTATGTTAGGGTTTTTTCCATAGAAGGAAACCCTCTTTTTTTAGGGAAATGTATTGCGGCTGTGCATCGTTACGAATATTGTATTCTGAGATAGGCGACTATGAGAGAAAGAAGAGAAAGTTACAATGGGTTTGTTATAAGTTGTATCCCTTCATTTGATGGATAATAATAAAGGAAGGACCTAGAAATTTCTCTGGTGGACGTATCCCACATTGGGTGAACCACATATATCTGTGTCTTTATTGTATTGTGTATATTCTGTGTTTTATTTCCTTATTTGTTTTATTTTATTGCTCTGCTATCCTAGTTTTCTAACAGCTTGATGGTAGTAAAACCCCGATGACGTCAAAGATAGGTTAAAGGATTGGGCACATAAATTTAATGTGTCTGGTGGTAGATGCCAGATTAGATGGCACAAGTATTAAGATACCACATGGATTCCATGTGGTAGTAAGGTGGCCTTGGGGTAATGGAGGCTCGAGAACTTTGGGAAGCCATAATTTTTTATCCATAGATCGGTTTGGAGCATGAAAAATGCCATTGGAAATCTCTTGATGAGAACAAGAGAATAGTTCCCTCAAGAAGAGTTATTGAGATGGTTGAGAAAAAGATAAATTTGTATACCTTATTCCTTAAAAGGGTACTTAGGGGGTTGGTTTTGTTATAACTACTTTCCAATGGATTTCATGGAGTGTTTGCATATACCGGGTGATCCAAATTTATGAGCAGAACGAAAGGAATAAAAGACTAAATAAAAAAACACAGAGATATGGAGAACAACAACAGATATACAGTGAACAATAACTTCTATTGAATAAATAAAATAGGCTGAAACTATAAAAATGCAGAACTGGAAACGACTTTCTCCAATGGTGGTTAAAAGGGGACTTAGGGGGATGGGTTTGTTACAACTACTTTCCAATGGATTTCATGGAGTGTTTGCATATACACGATGATCCAGATTTATGAGTGGAATGAAAGGAATAAAATACTGAATACAAAAACATAGAGATATAGAGAAAAACAACAAATATCCAGTGAACAATAACTTATATTGAATAAATAAAATAGGCTGAAACTGTAAAAATGCAGAACTAGAAACAACTTGCTCCAATGGTGGTAGTTATCTCTGAGAAGAGATGTGGCTTGATTTGTGCATCCGTCTGAGTAAAATTATTACAATGAGGCTCCAAAGGCCCTTTTAACATTACTCATGAATTCCCAAACCCTAGACATCGAAAAACCTAACTCTAGGAGATGAAATGCCAAAATTTATGTGGGCCCTGATGGGTAAGTTGGTACCTCAACCTCTCAGAGTCGTAAATTTTTCATACAACCTTTGTTTTAGGTCCGTGATATCCCATTGGAAATATCTTCTCGATAACTACACATTATGTCGTTAAAATATGACTTCGTCTATAGTTTGACTATGGCAAGCCAAAAAAACACTGTTTAGGGCCCCAAAACAGCCCTGGAAGTACAAAAAGATGTGTTGACATGAAAAATTCCAAAACAATCCAGTTGAATTATGTGGGAGGCCACCATTCTCCACCTGAAAGATGTGTAGGGATTCAGACATCCTTGGAAGTGTAGAACCCACAATTACAAAGAAGTATAGAAGAACGTGTTGAACTAAAAAATGTCAAGAGGAGCCAGTTGGAATAGGTGGGTGGCCACCAATATCCACATGGATCAGTCCTCCCCCCCTAGGAAGCAATGGTATCCATTGTATTAATTTCCCCCATCAAGGGAGGCAAATTTTGTTGAATTTGGCCCTGGGTGAGCCACTTGTCTTGATGTAGGAGTTGCCCTACCTTGACAACCTGATAAAGATGAATCCTCTACTAGGAAGTTCCCTTGACCTTTGTGTCCACTATCTGATCAATGGATGTGTGTTCCATGTAGTCAAGGTTGAGCTATGTTGGTGTCAACTATTTTGTGATCTCTGAGGTGTCCAATAATGGTGGAAAATATGGTCGAAGGAGGTCCTGATTGAACACTGGGTGCAAGCCAAGGAAGGGTGGATTGTTGACCTCAAAAGAATTTCTACCCACAACCTTGGTAATAGTGTAAGGCCCATAGAGAAGTGGGTGGAGCTTACGATGGGGCCTTGTAAGGTTCTCTTTATGAAAATGTTACCAGACTTTGTCTCCCACCTGAAACTGGTGCGATACCCGATGTTGATCATGGT
The DNA here is from genome assembly GCA_010110895.2 of Picea sitchensis. Lineage (NCBI taxonomy): Eukaryota > Viridiplantae > Streptophyta > Pinopsida > Pinales > Pinaceae > Picea > Picea sitchensis. The sequence continues at coordinate 2,903 of SNQJ01S0226734.1, read as the reverse complement.
GCTGCTTGTACTCAGCATTGGCTTTCTGTAAAATTGCATGGACCTGTTGGTGGATGTGATGAATCCACTCAATGAATTTGGTGGATTTTTTGGCCTCAGACTGAACATGGGAAGTTTCTTCCTACATGGTTGCAAGAGGTAGTGCAACATCGATGGGACCCAAGGGTTGGAATCCCAGTCCTACCTAAAATGGGCTATGTCCTATGGATATATGGAGAGCCTTGTTGTATCCATTTCGAACATAGGGAAGAATCTCATCCCATGTATGAAAATTCTTAGAGTTGTACATGTGCAGGATGTGCAAAATCATATGATTAACGACCTTTGTCTGGCCATCGGTTTGGGGGTGGAAAGTAGTCTATTTAGTGAGTTTGGTGTCCAATAGTGACGAGAGACTTGACCAAAATGTGTTGAGGAACCTGTTGTCCGAATCTAAGGTGATGGTATGTGGGATCCCAAAATGGACTCATACCCGTTCGAAGAAGATCTTTGCAGTATCTTCTACTGTGATTCTCTTCTTGTAGGCTATGATAATGGACATCTTCAAAAATCAATCAACCGCCAAAAGTACACAATCATTGTCGTTCTTCATGGATGGAAGGCCAAACATGTAATCCATAGAGATGGATTCCAATGCCTCTTAGGAGTAGGAAGAGGGATGTATAAGCCTTGCGTCTTGATGGATGGCTTGGAAATGGCATAGGTAGTGCAAGATATGATATACTTGTTGACGTCTTGTCAAAGTTTTGGCCAATAAAAATATTTCTGTAGAATGACCACATTTTTCTCCACACCAAAATGTCCTGCCATATGTATGTATTGAGCCTCCCAAATCATCTTTGCATGCTTTCTTGTGGAAAAAAAAAGGTGGCATATATGGAATAACATTCCATCCTGGATGTGAAAATTGGTGACATTCACTCCTGTACCCAAGAGCTGATAGGTGGTGGAGAACTCAAGGTCAACCTGATAAATTTGGGGCCACTCAGATGCCTCATGCCCACAGGAATGGAGCACTGTGATGAGTGCAACAATGGGAGGGAGACTGAGGCAGTTAGTGACACAATTTGATCTCCCTGTTTTATACTTGAGTTTGAGATGGAACTTTTGTAGGTATGTGGACCACTTTTGATGGAGGTCATTTTGCAACTTCCCTGTGTCTGTATGAACTGTAGAGACTTGTGATTAGTGTGGATGATTGTCTCCTTTCCCATAATGTAATGTTTCCATTAACAATAGGCTTTCACAATGAAATACATTTCTTTTTCATAGGTGGGGTATTTATGAATAATATATGAGAGTGTATCACTATGGTATGCCATTGGATGACCATGTTGAGTGAGAACTACGCCGACAACATAGTCAGAGGCATCAATATCAATATCGAACAGTTGTTGCAGATCAGGTAAGGAGAGTAATGGAGTTGATAATAAGAGATGCTTCAGATCATCAAATGCTTTATGTTGTGCCTTCCCCCATGCTAACTTTTCCTTTCCACTTCCCTTAGTTTCTTGGCTAAGGGCCCATGCAATATGGGAGAATCCCAACACAAATCTAGGTTAGTGTGGTCAGGGCTAGCCAGTCACGAATGAATTGGATATTATTTGGATCCAAATGTACCCCATGCTCATCAACAATGTATCCCAAGTATTGGATCCTATCCATGCCAAAGGAGTATTTTTCCAGGTTGGCATATAGCTTGTGCTGCCGCAAAGTATCCAAAACCTGTTGAATATGTTGCATGTGCTCCTCCTAAGTTCTCTTGAATATGAGGATGTCATCCAGATATACCACCAAAAAATATTTGGTGAAGGGTCTCAATAAATAATCCAACAATCTAATGAAAGTTGTTGGTGCATTTGTTAAGCCAACGAGCATGACCATCCATTCGAAGAGACCTTCTTTGGATTTGAAATTTTTCTTCCATACATCATTTGGTTCAATGGGAACCTGGTGGTAGCCAAACTTTAGGTCAATCTTGTTGAAGAACTTTTACCCCTTGAGTTGGTCAAGAAGGTCATTAATTCGGGGAATTGGGTATTGGTTCCTAATTGTGCTATTTTTAAATGCTCTGTAATAAATGCAGAGCCACCAAGTCCCATCTTTCTTATGTACCAGCACAATTGGGCTTCCACAAGGGGAGAATTTGGGTCATATGTGACCCTTTTGATGCAACTCTTGGATATGGCACTTGATTTCCTCAGTTTCCATAAACAAGTGATGATATACTAGTCCATTAGACAATGAGGCACCAGGGGTTAGATCAATTGGATGCTTGAGTTGGCAGTGCATCGATACCCTGACGGGTGAGGAGAATATGTCTCTGTACTCTTCCACGATCCTGTCCACTTTCTTCTACTGCAAAAAGAGATTCTGTGTAGAGGTCACAGATGTGGAAATGAACTTCTTCTTACTACGAGCACAGATCACAAAAAAGACATACTTCCCGGTCTGTGAAATGAACTTACTGCATTTCTTAGCAAAAATTAAAGAAATAGCGGTAGGCGGTGCTACCTCTGTTATCTTGTACAATTGTCTACCCAAAGTAATAATAAAACTATGGGGTCTAGACTCATACACAACATGTCTCTTCCACAAATATGGCTGACCTAAAAGAACTTCAAAAACTTCAAGGGGAGAAATATCACACAAACCTCATCTTTGAAGGGATTGATGTTGTAGGGCAGACGACATTGTTGGTTGACATGAAGATATCATCCTTGGTGAATGTTAAGAACCAAATATCAATATAGCATAGATAAACCTCAGAAAAAGTACTCAACGCCTTGAAAAAGAGATAATTTCAGATAATAAGCCTCTTCGAGGAGGCAACCTCCTTTTACCCCACTTAAATGTTCAAGTACAAGATGATTCCAAATGAAAATGTCTCCTTGGTATATATA
>SNQJ01S0226733.1:0-14586 GCA_010110895.2 Picea sitchensis | reverse complement strand
TATTCTATTTTATTGAAAGGTCTTATTAATATTGACCTTTATTACATCCGAATACATTGATATACCTATGTGCGGGTTAGGACCTTAACAATTGTATTATCATCAAACAGGAGCAAGAGGAGAAGAGAAGAACAGAGAACTTGTGAAGAACACCCATGTGCAGATTGAATTTATAGAAGAGAGTCTTTGATTCAATTCCATGGTTTGTGTTGTTTTCTCTGTGTTTGAATATTTGCTTTCTGTCATACATTTTCTTTGATGTGTTGTGTATGTGGTTTCATAGTTTAGTTGAATCCTGAGAAAGAAGAGAATGAGTTTCAATTGTTTCTCTGTTTGAGCCGAGAGATTCCTGCATAGAGTTCAGTCGAATTCATCCGCATAGAGTGCGTTGATGAGGGTAAACAGTTAAACCCTTATGCTCAATTTACCCTGAAGTTGATTTGGGATGGTAGAGTCGTGTAGGAGGAGTGCAGGTGGAAATCGAAGTCTCAGTAGCTAGTTTGAACACAGAAAGGAAGAGATTATTGTGGTTGTAAGTGCCCAGGATCCGAAAGACTCAACACTTTGAGAGCTGTTGGAGGTCGAGTGCAAGAAACGGGTGCAAAGTCTCTGAAGGAGTCAGAGTTGACAAGCTCAAGAGGAATAGTTACTTCGTGAGTCCTGGGAGAAGGACCCAGGAGAAGGTTCGAGCCAGAAGAAGCTTTGAACCGAAAGAATTCCTTAAGAAGGAGAAATCGACGACAGATCTTGCAGGGGAGAATCCGCGAAGCCCCGACGATCGTGAGATCTTGGAAAAGTTGCGAGGGTTCTAGCCCTTAGGCGCAGGGGTGAACCAAGAGCCATCGGGATTCAGCATATCGGGTTTCCTGGAGGCAAGAGTTTCGTAGTGGTCGAAATCGTGATTGGCGATTTCCCGATTTAATTGGAACCGTCGATCATTACAGTAACAGATGGCAACAGATCCTGGGAGGTCGGGATTTGACATTCAAGGTTTTGAATGGCAAAGGAATTGTGAATGGTGAAATCGCGATCCCGCGATTCCCGATAGAAAGGAGAGAGGAAGTGACGTGGCGAGGAGATAGCGCACGTGCCATTGGAGTTCGGGGTTCGGGAATTCATGGTGCATGAAAACTGCGACATCGGATATACCGATTTCCCGATAAGGAAAATCCCCGAAAAGAACAGGAGCGTTGACTTGTTGACCCATCGGGGTTCGGGGTTTTGATTTCACGAGGACAGTACCACGAGTATCGCGATATCGCGAAACCCGATTTCCCGACAAGCGAAAGGGAGATCAGTGGAGAGTTTCTGTGGGTAGTGAGAACTCCTGCAAGGAGTTAGAAGAGTGGTTTAACTCTTTGGGCATGAGTAAAAGAAGGTCCTGGTGGGAGCGATCGTCCTCCGGAGAGTGGGGAGGTTGCGTCAATAAATAATCTATTAGAAAAAGAAGATAAGACCAACTTGGAAAACTTTGTTGTTCTACGGGAATTCGGAGATGTATTTGTTGATGAAATACCTGAATTATCCCCTAGAAGGGAAATAGACTTTTCCATAGACTTGCTACCTAGTTCAGCCCCTATCTATAAATCTCCTTATTGATTGAGTTTGCCCGAATTGACAAAATTAAAAATACAGTTACAGGAATTGTTGGACAAAGAGTATATTAGACCGAGTGTATCACCATGGGGAGCACCAGTCCTCTTTGTGAAAAAGAAATATGGTACTCTGATACTATGTATCGATTATAGACAATTGAACAAAATGAGTATCAAGAACAAGTACCCCTTACCTAGGATAAATGATTTGTTCGATCAAGTAGGTGGGGCCAAGATCTTTTCAAAGATGGATTTATGATCTGGTTATCATCAAGTTAGGATAAAAGATGAAGACATAAGAAAAAAAAAAATTTGAACAAGATATGGACACTACGAATTTGTAGTTATACCTTTCGAACTCACTAGCGCACCAGCCACATTCATGTGTCTAATGAATAGTATTTTCAGTCAGTACTTAGACAAGTTCATACTGGCATTTATCGATGATATTTTAGTCTATTCTAAAACATAAGAAAAACACGAAGAACACTTAATAATAGTTCTACAAACTTTGAGGAAGCACAAACTGTACGCTAAATTCGATAAGTGTGATTTTTATCAAAAGAAAATACAGTACCTAGGACATGTAATTTCTACAGAAGGCATTGCAGTCGACCCTGAGAAAATAAGAGCCATCATGGAATGGTCGGTACTTAAATATGTAGCAGATATCTGGTCCTTCATGGGAATCACCAAATACTATCGCAGATTTATAGAGGGGTTTTCCAAAATAGCCTACCCCATCACGTCATTACAAAAGAAAGGGACCAAGTTTAACTGGTCACAAAAGTGTCAAGATAGTTTTAACAAATTAAAAGAATTATTGACAACCCCACCCATTTTAAAGGTAGAAGACCCTGATAAATACTTTACCGTTTGTGTTGATGCGAGTAAAGAAGGGTTAGGTGGTGTCCTAATTCAAGAAGGACACGTTATTTGTTGTGAGTCCCGAAAATTAAAAGAGCATGAGAGAAACTACATCACTCATGAATTAGAATTGGCAGCAGTAATACATGCCTTAAAAATGTGGCGACACTACATAATGGGCAAGAAATTTATGTTATTGACGAATAATAGCAGTGTAAAATATCTATTTAGCCAGCCAAATCTTAATGCAAGGCAAGTAAGATGGCTAGCCTTCTTGAGCGAATTCGACTTTGAGGTAAGACATATCAAGGGTAAGGAAAATAAGGTAGAAGATTCTTTAAGCAGAAGAGTCCATGGGTTATTTGAGATAAATATCAGCCGGGCAAAAAGTGATATGGAACAGAGAACAAGGACGGTAGGTAATAACGACAAAGAATACACTAAGATAATGGCAGAGTTACAAAACAATACTACAAACTTAGATAAACTAGATTTGAGTATCGACAAAAATGGACTATTACGATTTAAAAATAGACTTTACATACCAGATTCAGCAGAGTTAAAGATAACAGTCTTGGACGAAGTGCATAAGAAACTATATTCTGGCCATCCAGGATACTAGAAAACAATAACAACACTTAGAAAACTATTTTTCTGGCCTAAGATGAAGGGTGAAACAACAAAGTACTTGGCTAGGTGCCAATATTGTCAGCAGGTTAAGGTCGAACACCAACATCCAGCTATCCTACTACAACCATTACCAGTTCCAGAATGGAAATGGGAGACCATATCGCTAGACTTTATTATAGGTTTGCCTAAAACTCAGAAACATAATGACTTTATTATGGTTGTAATCGATAAACTCAGTAATTCTGCACACTTTATTCCTGTAAAGTCCACTTTTAAATCTATAAATATCGCTGAAATATTTCTGAAAGAAATTTTTAGACTGCATGGTATTCCTAAAATGGTGATTTCAGATAGAGACATAAAATTCACATCTGCTTTTTGGAAAGAATTGTTTGCAGGGATAAATACTAATTTTAATTTCAGTACGAGTTATCATCCACAAATGGGTGGACAGACTAAAAGAACGAACCAAATCATAGAGGATATGCTCTACATGTATGTAAGAACAAAACCGAACAGATGGGAAGACTACCTACACTTGGTAGAATTTTCATATAACAACGGGCCCAAAACCTCGGCTAAGTTAAGCCCTTTTGAGGTACTGTACGGAAGAAAGTGTACGACTCCAATTAGTTGGGATAATCCAGTTGACAGACTTATGGTTGGACCAGAGATGCTATAAGAAATGGAAAATACGGTAAAAAAAGTACGACAGAACTTGAAAGAGGCACATGACAGATAGAAAAGTTATGCGGACCAGAAAAGAAGACACTTGGAGTTTCAAGTGGGTGATCATGTTTACTTAAAATTCAAATCTCGAAAGATTTCACTAAAACTCGGGAACTGTGCCAAGTTGGCACCCAGGTTTTGTGGGCCCTTCGAGACACTAGCACGAATTGGACCCGTAGCATACCAGCTTGCACTTCCATCTAATCTAAAAATTCATAACGTATTTAATGTTTTCTTGTTGAAAAATTATGTTCATGATCATACTCACACGATCAATTGGAACTTGGTACAGGTGGAACCAGAAGGCGAGTTCTAGGCGGAACATCTGCGCATTCTGGACTGGAGAGAAATAGCACTTCAGAACAGAGTCGTCGCTCAGGTAAAGGTGCAATGGAAGGACTTTAGTCCTGAGCAGGCCACTTGGGAGTTGGAGGGAGAATTGCAGAAATCTCATCCAATATTGTTCCAAGAAAGGAATAAACACTGAGGACGGTGTTTTATTGAAGGGGGAAAGGATGTGACATCCCCCAAAAAATAAATTATTTTTGAATTTGAAATTTCTTAGGAAAATTATTTCTGTTTTTGGTAAATTCGAAATTGGAATTTTTTTTCCATTTATGGCAATTCCAAATTTCGAATTTGGTTAAATGTAATTAATAATTATGATGGTTGGGTAGAGATTTGATTTGACCCAACTAACTATTTGACTATGAAACTTGTATGAAACAAAATATTTTATATTTATTGCTGGAAGAAAAATGGAACAACCATGTTGAAATTAGCTGACCATGACTCCATGAGTGGGGAACATGTTGGAACTACCTCGTGGTTGATTATTACAAGTGGAAAATATAGGATTTGGCCATTGGTAGCCCCTAAAAATCAGGGATTTGGAAAGCTGCGAAAATTCCCAAAGGGGGAAAAAGACCTAGGCAAAAAGGACTTTGCATATATAGCATATGAGAGGAGGAAGGACGCTGCAAAGTATGTTGGGGAAAGAAATTACATCTTGCTATTATGAACACTGCTTGCTGAGTGAGGCAAGGAGGGGATTGGCTGAAGTTGAAGAGCATCTGTCGAGGTGGAGTTATGATTTATCCCTCATGGATTCATGGTCAGGTAGGGGGTGAACTGGACAAGTGAACTGATTGCCCTGTTCTAAGGTTGGGAGGAACGTGATTGTTCCTTTTGTTATCCCAACATTTATCCGGATATTTTTCTCTATTTTCCCTTATCGAATTGTGCCATTGAAATGATTATATGTGTTTTTGTTCTAAATGATTACCTTACAATCATATGTACTAGATGGAATTATAGAGTTGTTGTAGATTACTTGTGGAAATAATTATGTTGATAGAAAACTACATCTACAGTATCACAACAAGATTTTTGTTATAGGAATAGTGATATTTTATTATAATTAATGGATTGATAAAACTCTTGAGTAATCTATCTGTGGTAGGAACAAAGTGTAAGTAACGAACTGCGTAGCAAAACCACTGTACATTATATAAATCGTGGCAAGGACAAGGTTAGTGTGTATAAAGTAATCAAGCGGAAACAAATACGAATTATGAAAGTGTCGATCTAGCATAAGTTCATATGTGGACAATGTATTCAAGTTCTATATTATTTTCCAACCTGCACAGACCAAAAACCCCAAATCGGAACAAAACTCTACTAGTATAGGAATTCACGATAGATTTATGTGACTATATGGAAGACAGTTATGAATATATATGTTATCGGGTGAACTATTTCTATTGAAAATTCTTGCAGGATCAAGAGTCATTTCATCAATTGAAGGAGGGTATTTAGATTTACATACTTATATCTAATTTCACTCCTGCCAGATTTAAATATATACTCAAATAGGACTGCCTATCTGTATTTATACAACCATTAACTAATTAAATATTTTGGTCATTGTAACCTCTACTAAGACATGTGAATACATGCATAGAAATAAGTTATATAACTTCTATATACAGAGAATCAAGTCTCTGAATGTATTTCACAGAAATTACATATATATATATATATATATAGACCTGTCCCTATCTTATCAATTGTTCCATTAGACATGTGATTACAACTATACGAAAGAGATACTGAATAAAGAATCTAAAAATATCTCATTTATTTGTATTACAGTCCAAGATTTATTTACCTAAATTGTAAATGAAATTAAAAAGTGTAGTCATGTACACACGATCATATCCTTATAAACCGTAAGTGAATAAGTATACAGTAAATGTATTAAGTAAAACCAGAATTGCAATCATATCCTTGCTAAGTCGAAATCGAAATAAGGAAGAAAATACCCTTTCATTCCCTACAGTGAGGAAGATACAGACTTTTGATACTGAGTATGCATGTTAGGACGACAGTCCCCATAACCAAAATTTATGTACAGAGAAACAAAAATGGCAAATAAAATTATCCAAGAGTCCTTACTTTATTATAATTAGATAAGGAAAGGGCCTGTAAAATAATCTCCAAAGGAGTTATTACACATAGAAAACCGCCCCGGAAAACCCAGAATGCTTATGGGAATTCTCCTATTCTTTTTCTAGCCATTACAGGAAATCGAACATAACTACCAAACTGCTTTAAATCTAAATGGAATTCGTGTCCTTCAAAGTTCTTGAAATCTCGAAGAGTTTATAAGGGAACTCGAATACCTTTTTCTCCTTTGATAAGAACCGGCACCCATAATTGTACACGGTCGAAACCCTGCAAGGAAGTTACAGGTTTACATTAGCATTCATTACAAAACAAATATATAAGTCAAATGATAAATTTCAACAGAAAGAAGGTAATCAAAAAGAGTTCAGTCTAGAATAGTACTTAACTTAGGCCATAAGGCAGTCCGACCTTTCTCTGCGCATATCTATGGAGGTCATCCTCGAACCCAGAAGGAGTGGAAGAGGACAAGGTCCACCTGACGGGTACCCTCGTAGCCAAAGGGGCCCATCATTAGTGAATGATACCAATCACGAAATTTAAAATATAATTGCAATGAATAAATCAATTATGAGAACATTTAATATATAAATTGTATATGACATGCGATGCAAGTAGGCTAAGAAGCACAGTATAGAATAAACGTTGGAGTGGAACCTTTGTTGAACCAGATTATAGAAAATGTAAAAGGACATTCCCAGACCACGATAATGATACAAGAAAACATAAATAACACAAGGAGTTCCATGACTCTTCAACATGGTATGCCATGAGTTTGGTTTGGAAGATTGGTCACAAACGTAGAAATCACTTTCCTTAGCCACACTAGGCAGAGCGTAGAAATGTTTTTCAAAAAGATAGATTTGTTCCTTTATAAAGGGGAAGAATGAAAACAAAACGATTTATGATATACCCAGTAAGGAAAATTTTATCTCCCGTCTAAAAACCACGCATAACCTCAATAAAAACTTAACAGCAGGCCTCGCCCTACATCTACATAAATACCGTAGAGGATATCGATGTTAGACAGTATGAAACCATAGGATTTTATTTTTCCCTTAAAACCCCCTACAGACATAATTTATCTAAAGTCGGGATAAGGGGATAGGGTGCCAATACCTCTCAATAAGTCATAGATTAAGTCCACAGAAATTTTCTACTCATCCAAAAAACAAGATTTAACTCATGAAAATTATACAGAGTACCATTAATGGGAGACTCAAGTAAGAATAAAGGGGAAATTTTTGTTTACGAGGGTTCCTCCACTATAACAGAGATTCGATCCACCCTAACAACCAGAAATTAGGGAACAAATGATTACCAGGGAAAATGGATGGAGATAGTGGCCTACCGATCCATGTTACCTCCTTTTCGGCAGCCTGCACCTGAGAAAACCATATGTAGATATTTTCTAGGGAACTCCACAATGAAACAGTGAACACATTAAACCCTTGACGAGCCTTAGTTACACGTTGTAAATGCTAAGAGTACGAAGGGTATTTGGACCATGTGATATGAACAGATTTGGCGTGTCTCGGTTGGATGAAAGACCAGGTGAGAAAATCGTAATTCACATAATACAACACTGTCATTTAATGGTGATCTAGAGTCTTAACTCCTCCCGACAGTAGACCATCCTTTCCTCATCAAGAAAATTACGAAATCATTATCAGTCCCTTTCAAAATAGGGTTAGTTGGAATACGCCCATACCAACCGTTCACTATAGTTATACTACCATTCATTTGGGACTTCTTTGAATTAGTGTTTAGTTAAGATCAAGTCAAATGAGAATTAGGGATTTAGTCCTTATATCTTACCTTTTTACATTCTTCTAACAGATATAGTCCCGACTCCATTACCTTATAAATAATGTATGAACCTTTCTCTAAGGTCAAATAAATAGTCTCACACGCAAACATAGGAACTCTCGACTAAGGGAGAGAAAGGGACTATAGATCCTAAGCCTAGTATACTACCTATATATATATATATAGGAGTAGTTTGAGTATGAAGGGAAGGATAGAACCTATGTTGCTCAAATAAGTTAAGCTAGTGTGGTAGTGTCTTCGCATGGCATATAAATTACCTCACAGAGATTTAAGATAGGAACTAATATTTCTTCCTCTAAACTACAAATTTATTAATTGAAACAAATTTATTAGATGAAGGTCGGAGATTAATGTCCCTTAGAAAAAATAAATTATGGAAATCGTGAGGTACATTACAGGGTGCCACTCACCTTAGGCTGGTTTTGGAAGTTTTTCCGACCCTTGGAGTCAATACTCCATTCGGTTGACCTTGTGAGAGACTAAGGGCTTCTAAGGAATAAGGACTATGCCTTATTCTATGCAACTTAGAAATATTTGTGAGAGATTGTATCAGTCTTCCCTCACGACATCGTGGACCTCTCAAACTAGGTAATCGTTAATCTACAACTCAGACCATGATGGGAGTGCCAGTAGGTTGTGATAGGGACAATGTCACACCTCTCCCTCAATATCCAGTTTCTATGCATGGCCCCTTTACTCATGTGAGTCGGATTATCAAGCATCACCAAGCCTGTATCCATTAACAAAAACAATGTCAATCATCCATATACATAAATCATACTGAAATAAATCATATGTCACATGTGAGTGAAATGAAATACTCAAACAAATACAATCCACTTGCTAACTCAATCTAGAGTCCTGGGAAGTCTATTGATACCATCATGATCCATAACCTATCATGTGTTATGCACACTCAGGAAAACTCATCAATAACATCTACCAATACATATACATCAAAATAACAATAAGTCACAATACATCATCATTCTCATCATCACCATGTATGACCCATAATCAAAACGAAATCATAATATACCATAATTGTATCACTTGCATGCAAATGTCCTCAAAGAATATGTCAATATAAGTGTGCTCAATAGAGCGAGATGTTACATAGTTGCAACAATTGTTGGAGAAGGGTGTGATTCTAACAAGTACCTCATGTAACATCCTTAAGAATTTAAACATTTTTTATTTTAATGTTATTTCCTTGCAAATAAATTTCCACTTATGAAAATTCGTATTCGTTATTATTAAGAATATTAATTAGTATATTTGTTACTATTGAGCAATATTATGACTTGCCGGTTGTCCTCTTTTGATGGAAAAATGTATGAGACATATATTTTTAATAAATTAAATGTTGGAAACAAGTGGAAAAACTAGGTTAAAAGTAGTTCACTGTGACTACATGAGTGGGGAACATGTTTTAGTTGACTCAAAGCTGATTTTTGCAAGCGTCGGAAGTGAAGTTTTGTCACCAACAGCCCCGAAAAATCAGGGATTTGTAAAGCTGTCAATTTCCAAGGAGGGAAATGAATGGGAAAAGTCCTAGGAATAGAAAAATGGAATATATAAAACATATGTGGGAGGCAGGACGCTACTTATTATGTTGGGAGAATGAACATTTGTTGTGTGAGAACTTATATGTTAGGAAAATGATTATTTTTGAACTATACAGAGGTTTTGTGGCTAAGGAAGTGAAACTCAATTTTCCCTTATGGAGTCATGGTCAGGCTAGGGGGTGATCAAGACAAGTGATATTGGATGTTATGCATCTACGATTGGGTGGAACATGGTTGTTCCAATTGTTTCCAACCTGTTTACAGATATGTATAATTTCTAGTTCATTTTATATATGCATCCTTGTCTTTAATCAATTGTTAGATTGCAAAGATCATTTTATTAACTGTAGGTGTTTAAGACTAAATAAGTATGATTATATTCTGTAGGAAACTATATATTTCCATGCCTTAATATTGTCAAACAGTAACAATGTATCTTGGCAAAGTTTTAGAAAAGGATTAGTATGGAATAATATTTTCTTTAGATTATATATATTTGGTACACACATAATCTATGTTATAGTATAAAGAATTAAATAAATAGAAGATAAAATCCATATTATATATATATATATATAGGGTTTCCTTAAGTTATTAGTATAGGGGAAAATCAAATCCATGTTATGTAGCAAGGGATCCCTGAATAACATAAACAAAAGTAAAGAAAACTCCTTCTTCGGAAGACATGAGTAAAAGAAGAAAATATAGATCTTATACAAATTATAAATACGTGAAATACACATAACCCTCATTACAGAACCAAGATGTTATAGTTTATTGGGAAATTATTGTGAAAAGAAAATTCTTACAGTTTAATGAAAAGGATTTGAATAGTAATTCTAGTGAGAATATTTTAGTTATATATCATATTCGGATCTGTTGAACAAAACAAGGAAATCATGCAGGAGATTGTACAAAAAAATATTTTTTAGAAAAAAATTCTATTCCAATAAAAATATACATATAAGTATACATGTCATCTCATCATTTCATGTATTGTACATATTCACCAAATATATCAACTTAACGAGAACTCTGATCTCAAAATGAGAACTTTGACCCAAAACACCCATATTTTTGCATTAAAAACATGAAAATGGAATGCTATGGATGAAGTTAATTCAGTACTAGCTTGTTGATGGTATTATTTTTGGGAATAATTATGATGATATGTTATTGAGTTGTTTATAAAAGAATGCCATTTAGGAAGTCTTGATTGATATACATGATGATCCAATCGATGAGAATTTATTTTAAGATACAATTGAACACGAGGTATTAAGTTTTGGATATTATTGGCCAGCGTTATACAAATATGTGCATACATATGTGCACAAGTGTTTCATTTTCCAAACATATGCAAGAAAAGAGACGAAAATCATGGTGCCTTTACATCTTATTACCATTTATAGACCTTTCAAACAATGGGGCCTTGGAATGATACATGAGATCAACCCATATTCCTCAAAGTGGCATAGCTACATATTAGCAACAACATATTATTTTATTGAGTGGATAGATGTTGTTCTATGAACACATGTGAATTATATGACAATATTCTAATTTTTGGAACAAAATAATGTCCTTGATTTTAGATTTCCATCTATGTTCATATTTGGCAATGAATTGTACTTTCAATCCATGGTTATGACTAATTTTTCTTTGGAAAGGGGGAATATTTTACATTATTTTAGCCAATTACTATCCATAAGGTAATGGTGTCACAAAATCTACAAACAAGAACTTGATTACGATTATAAAAAATACAGTGGCTAACCATCACTACAACTAGCACAATTCTTTTTCCATTGCATTATGGATCGATCAAGTCACACCAAGAGTAACCTTATGAAGGCATGTATCCTTATTTTGTTATAAATGGAAACAAAGCATCTTTACCAAAGAAGTAATTCTTGGGGAAAAGTTGGGGAAGTTAACAAAAAGAGAAAATTGTTGACTTTGGGATCTTGGTGGTTACCCAACCTAGTGTTTTTCACGATAAATGATAAATCTTTGAGTTGAGAGGCCAACAAGACTCTAAACCCAATTATTTACCTCTTAGGTGTCGAATTCAGAAAATATTGTGATTCTCAACCTAAGAAAGAGAGAAAACTTGTATTTTTTCACTTAGACAGGCTATTTCATGGATTTTAAATGACAATGAACCTATAAACCCATTTTATTTCCTTCTTGTCCCTCCAACCGAGTGAAATTTCCATCTTGAGAAAATTTTTTAAGTTTATTGTGCATACTACCTCTCCAACCAAGTAATTTACTATGTTGGGTCCCCAACTCAATTATTAGTAGTTTCTTAGTTTGTCTACTAGATTCTCCTTATCTAACTCTTGGTTACTACGTTGGAAGTCTGAGTTATAGCTTCATATGCACTAGGTATCCTTTTACTTCATTAATTTCTATTACTCTATCATAGAAATCCCTCCCTTCAACTCTTATTTGAAGGTGAGTGTTCCTTCATTGTTTTATTTCATTTATTGTATATGCATCATTATTCAAATCCATTTCAATTGGCAAGCACCACCACTGATTTCCCAGGACTAATGTGCAATCATTCCACCATGTCAACAATGTGGTTTTCCTTACAAATTTATATTGTAGTTCTCTCACACACACTTTATACATCTCAGAGAAGTCATTATTGCATTATTATGGTTGTGAATGCATGGAAGTAATCTATAGATTGAGTAGCTATTTAGGTGAAG
This sequence comes from Picea sitchensis, assembly GCA_010110895.2. Taxonomy (NCBI): domain Eukaryota; kingdom Viridiplantae; phylum Streptophyta; class Pinopsida; order Pinales; family Pinaceae; genus Picea; species Picea sitchensis. The sequence goes on along the minus strand of SNQJ01S0226733.1, from coordinate 2,181 downwards.
AGATCTTACTCATAGACCAATGATGTAGTGCCTCTTGTTGGAATATGAAATAACGTTTTTCATCACATGTGTGTGCAATGAATTGACCGGTTTCATGTTGTGGTTTGGATTGAAGATTCCATACTAAAAAATAGCAACCCATTTAATATCAGATATTTCCTTCTTCTTGATTTAGCCTATGGATGCATTGTTTTCATGCTTTATAAATGCATTTTTTAAATTCTTTGAATGCATGATGATAGTTAAGATTGATTGAAAACATTGGATCATATATGTTGGTTTACATGTTAGTTGGTGTGAAACAATCAAATGAAGAAGAATCTTATATTCATGAATATATTAACTAGTATCATTACTTATTGAATGATTTATCAAATCCTTTGTTAAACCCATATCGTTCTGTGAGTTTTTCTTGAAAAGAGGTGGCAAGGTCAATAATTATCAATGATTTCCAAGACTTTATGTATATTTTTCTATATTATCCGTGATCTATTTTATTTTCAAGATTGTATTTAAAGAGTTTAACTTATATATTGTCAATGATCCATATGCTTGTGAACTTTCAAAATATAAATTTTCATACTAATATGAAATACAACTTGAATGGAAGTTAATTGTGTGAAAATGTGTTTTCATAGAATGGATGTTTTAATCAATGATTAAGTCCCTCCCATTACACATTTTACAAACTTATGGGCATGGTTATTTTCTTATTAACAAACTGAAAGGAAAAGAGGTATAATTTTCAATGGGTTGAGAATCACCCATGTATATCAAATTTTGATATCAAAAGCACTTTGATGGTTTAATCCCTACAAACCTTCAATGGATCCAAGGTTAAAATGGATATTTTTACTGAAGTGAATGTTTATATTGGAATATGTTGATCCAAATTGGACCCACACAATAACAATTGACTATCAACACAAGCTCTAGGGAACTGACAAAGTTCAAGGCTACGGAATATGAAGGAGACCAACTTGTTGGTATGAAGAGCCCCATGCCATAATGATAGGTTTACACCCATGCATTTTATTAAATCATAAGCAAATGAGATGTAAATTCAAGGGATAATATTATTGTAAAATAAATCATGTATTAAAAACATAAAATATCCTGAGACATCTTCCCTATTGAACAAAAGAAAAGGGAAAAAAGAAAGAGAAGGAGGAGAAATGAGCTTGGGGTAAGATGAAGGGTTGGGGAAAATTGACCTTCAAGCTATCTCCACAACTAAGTGGCCTCATATTTGTTGTTACCTAGAGAAAGAAGAGGGGTTATTTGGATGAGAATGAAGAGGAATACTACCTAGACTTCATTGAGGAGCATAGATATGAACCAGAGATTCTCTAACCTACCCATTGATGCATAATAAAGGGACCTACTCATTTATGCATAATAAAGAGTGTAGCTTAAGTTAATTGAATGTTGGCTTTTGCATTTGAGTTTATAGGGTAAATCATGTCTCCATATGTATTGATTTTTATTTTTGTGTTGGGTATGCTTCTATGTTAGCTTTCATTTACAATGTATAGAAGCTATTATTAGCATTTTAATGGTTCTTGTTAATATTTTTAATAGATGTTGTGTTAGTTAATGAGTTGAAAACATATCTATATCCTTCTTAACTAGATGATTTTGGAGATGGGAAATAAATAATTCTCATTGTGTATCTATTGAAATTAAATAGGTAGTTTCTAAATCCATATCCTTAGAGTTCTTAGTGTATTTCTCTCTTACAGGATGACATCCCAATGCCTAAGGATTTTGTTCAATTGGTTGTGTTTCCACTCCCTCAGTGGTCATAGTCTTCCACACAATTTTTATTATCAAACTCTTCACTAGCTAGTGTATTAATTCCCCATATTTTGTGTTGATTAATTGGGTTGGTTTCGATTTATGTCAACCCTTGAAGAAAATATGTAGCAAATTCGGGTAGCACAAAGGTTTGTGTAATGGACCCAATTTTGTTTGATGGATAATGGTATGATTTTTAATAAATTTGAAGGCAATACTATTCTCGATGGATAATACATGTCATGCCATTTCCGGTGGTATGTGGAATGTCACATAACTCCTCATGGTTATAGAGTTATGGCCATGTGAAGTTGGAGAACCTTCATGAGTCATCTAGAAGCCCCAAAAGGTCAAGGTAGTCAAAGTGGTTGCAAAGAAGAAATT
>SNQJ01S0226732.1:0-24296 GCA_010110895.2 Picea sitchensis | reverse complement strand
TAGATCAACACTAAGCATATTCATACATGTCATATCTAACATTCACACACATTTGAGAAGCACAAAGAATAAGTAGATCTATCTAAATATATCAAAGCACTTAGCAAAATCAGGGATAAACACATCAAGTCAAAGCACAAAGAATAACACATAGATTTATGTGGTTCACCCCCACCCTGGGGCTACGTCCACCAACCCTTCTTCTTTATTAGAGTCTCCAGTTGGTTATAAGCACAGAGCCATCAAAACCCTACTACACATAGGATAGAATATCTACGCAGCTCGCTAGATCCTTCTTCCTTGCATTACAACACAAAATCCTTCTACAACTTCTTACAGTGACTTGCACTCATCTTCTGCAAGTCTCATAAAGGCACTAAGCTCTTATAGACCTTACTTTCACTTAGCATACATCACATAGACATACTATTTGACACTTCTTACATTTCCTATCCTTCTATTTATACATACAAAAGTGGGCATAAGCATAGGTAAACCCACGGGCCAACATCCCTTTCCCATTACATATTCCTAAAAACCCAAAAAGGACCCAAAAGTGGGTCGAGATCCCGTGATATCTACTCCATCTTGCGCTTCTCCTTCGACAGGCTGTCGAAGTCCCAAAATAGGTCACATGACCAAGAAACTCCCAAAACTTGGTCAAGGGCCAACATGCCCCCAACACTCACCTGTGACTCGTCCCGAGTCACTCTGGTCTGTGCAATTCTGCCTCGAATGCCTCTATCTTGGCTCAATATTCTTCAACCTGATGCATTGCTATTACCTCTTGCTCAGTGAACTCCTGGATCACTGCATCGTTTGCTGGCCCTTCTAGGAATTGTTCTGCAGCAATGACAAACTGTTCGAGCCCTGCTCCTTAGCTTTCACCTTCAGTGAACAGTTGGCATGCCTTCTCTTGCACTGGTTGAAGTCGTTGAGAGACTCCCATTACTTTACTTTGTATCATGTAGATATGTTGTTGGTTTGTGCGTTGCTCTTGAAACCTCTTCATTTTTTCGACTGGTGACAAGGCCTTCAACTGCGCCTGTAACGTATCTGCTTGCTTCTTTGCTTCTTGGAGCTATGACTCCAATGCTTGTAAATTTGGATTCTCTGTGAGGTTTTCATATGTCTGAGCACTCCTGGAGCTTAGCTTCTTTCATTCCAAATCAAGAGCTTTTAATCTGCCAACTACGTTGCGGACAGTTGCCTCCCGTAGGTATCTTATATCTTGAGGGGTCTTGGGAACAGTACGAAGTTCCATATCTGTGATGTGTTACTGAAGCTGTTGGATCACTTATTCAAGATGTGCCACCTGCTATGGAACTCGTTCTTCATTTCTCACTTCTATGACAGTCACAGAGCGAAGTTCTCTATTGACCTGTTCCTTTACTTCTAGCTACTCTGCGAGAAACTTCTCCTTTCTCTGTTGTAATTGTGCTTTTTCCTCATCCCATTTTGCTTGCAGGGCAAGCTTTTCCCATTCTTGATTAACCTGTTTCTCTACAAGTGCACTTTGTACTTGTGTCAAAGACTGGGTCGCTTGCGCTGTTTCTTCCTAAGCTTGTCGAAGGTGAGCTTCAACTGAGTCGACAATTAGATGGATTTGAGTTGGTTCATCTCCCATGTCTGGTGTTCCTACTGATAAAGGTGCAATGGAGACTGTGCGGCTGGTTAGAAGTGCCTGCTGCACCCCTCAGAGCTCAGCTTCAATATGGCTATACATCTCCTCCTTCTTAGCCTCCTTCTTTTCTTCTATCTCCCGTGAAGCATCATTCAGAGCGACAATGATGAAATTGAATTCGTCGGGAGTGAGGACAGTTTGGAACCTACTCTGGGTTGCTTTTATTTTATTCCGTGATGACAGTTTCTGGGGGGAAGCCTTTATTTTCTTCAAGGGGTCCTCCTCATCTCTATGAAATGTTCCCTTGCCTTTCTTGTGTTATGTTTATGTGCCTTCTACCTCTTCGCCATCACTTCCTTGCTCTGGTGAAATGGACACAGTCTTCATAGATGTGTTGTCTATGTCCTGAACTTCTTCACGCTTCTTTTTCTTACTCGACCTAGGTTTATCCTGTGCAGCTTCTGGAATATCTATATCAGAGATATTTGCAGGGTTTGCTGAAATAAGGAGGTTCGCCAACCATTCCTTAGTAATTTCCTCTAAGCTTGTAATATGACTGCAACTGTTGTTTATGCTCATATGCACATGCTGTTATATAAATGAAGTGGTGGTCTGCATTGAACTTCATTAACAGTTGAAACCAATGGAGGGTATTCAGGATCATACGAGGCTTGAACTGGATGTCGAGCTTCAACTGGTTGTAGTAAGTATGGAAGACGACATTAGATTGCCACTGCTTGGTCATATCATTGGAGTACCACAAGGTGCTGAACTTCGCAGCCAAAGGTTCAAAGGGCTCTATGTCTAGGAAGGTCACACCTTCCGGCATCTCCCATGTGATGAAAGTGATCAATATGAGAAGCTAGCTGAATTGGAAATCATACCCTTTGTCTTGTGCTTCCCTGCAGTCTAGTTCCAACTGGTTTACTAGGTACTGCACCCAATTCATTTGAAGTCCTTCTGCACACTTCCCTGTGAGATCAACTATGAATCTAGTCATTTTAGTGGGCCGGTTCTTGCGAACTAGCTTGCCTATGACCAGCTGACATGCAAGGTGCACTGCGCCACTCTGGATAGAGGCTACCTTGTAACCTTGCATGCCCTTCTCGACATTGCCATAAGTCTCTTTGATTCTCTGTGCTAATACTCGGTCTGAGGTATTTCCAGGGTAAAAATATTATGGTTCAGGGCCCTGCATGCTCAACCCTGTGATCTGATTGATCAAGGTCAGATCCATAGTGATGCGGTGGTTCAACCATAAGTATCCTCCGTGGTAACTCAACAACAACAACTTGATGCATGTGTTCACTTCCTGGTGTCTGTCGAAGTGTGAGATCTTCATCACATCGAGCAGTGTGGACTACACGAGGTTCTAGGTCCATGACTACGGGATAATATTTGAGTTCTTACCTTTAGTCCTGGTTAGACACTTGTTCGGGGTGATCATGTTGTAATCCTTCCTGTTGCCAAGGTTGAAGTCACTAAACTTCAATGCTGTGAGCTTATCTTGGTCGGTGTGAACTGCATGTATCCATTTTGGGAGGTACGTTGTGACCAAATCATAGTAAAAATCTCTAGGCACACTATCTCGGTTGATGGCACTGCATAGAGGGGGTAGGTAGGTAGGTAGAATGCTCAGAATCATCTTGGAATTCACGATATCATCTCTGTGTTTAGTACGCTTCTCATCGACCTACTGGGATGGTTCGTCTTGAGCAGTGGACAGAGAGGTTGCTAGTCCTCTCGTCGATGATGCTTGAACACCTGTAGATACTCCTCTCTCCGAAATGACTCTCTCAGTCATTAAATCAAGCAGAACTTCTGTTACGAATTCTTCGACTGCGGTGAGCTCGTCAGACATACGCACTCTAGATAAATTATCGGGGTCACAATGATCTTAGACACTGGACAGGAATGAACAACAAGGGCACGATGATCACTATATACACTTGCTAGTTTACGAGCTTCAAATTCTCAGCTGGAAAAAGTGGTCTTTAGGCATGGCGTGACGAGATATATAGGCGATCTTGGCAACAGTTCACTTTGTAATGGTTAGGAGCCTCATTACTTCTTGTTCTGTCCATTATGGCATGGTCCAATGGTCTGGTGGTGAGCCATCAATTCATTTTGACCTATTCAGAGAGGTAGTCGAAAAGATATATCGGCCTCCAACGACTATATTGCTTTGCCATGGCGAAGTTCCCTATGTCGCTGTTTTGATATCCCGACGAAGCTCCAATTTTGCAAAGTTTCTTTCTGCGAGGTACCCCCTAGAACCTTTTGTAACTTTTCAATCTTAGCCTTCTTCTTACTCAAATTTCTAGCCTTCTTCCCAGTGAGCTTTGTCTTGGTGGTTCTTTTCTCGTTCTGATTCTTATTTTTCTTGGACATAGTCACTTCGCGCTGTTGAGATTCTCTCCTAGGAATAAGGGGTAATACCTCTTCTTTACCTGGGGTAGGTACTTCAGTCATCTATGAGTTCTCTAATGTTCTTACAGCTTCGACATCTGGGTTTCTAGCGCTAAGTATCTTCGATCTATTCTCTTGTTCTTCAATCAATTGTCCGATCCTTCTAGTCATGAAATCTTTTAATTCTTGTTGCTTCTGCCCAAAAAATTATTTTTCTTCCTTTCGTTCATCTTGATCTCTGTCAATCCAAGGGTTTCCAAGTAACATTTTAAACGGGGCATTGTTCTCAATAAATTTGATAATATCAAAATCTTCCTCTGTCGAAGTTCCATTGGCATTCATAGATATCTGAGTGAGCCTTCCACATAGGTTTACTAGTTTCCCTCTGAATAACCCTACTCCTAATGAAGAAATCATAGCAGGCCTCCCTATAACTTCCCAAGTTCTCTCTGTCATAATATTCACCCGTGTTTCTTCATCCATAACACAATCAATGTCGAAGTCCCCTATTCTTTCCCTGATGCATTCTTTTTATTTTAAGACCTCTGATAACCTAACATGTCGGTGGTCATTCAAGGTGTCTTTCATCTGTATTAATATCTTCTCTGATTTGTTCTGGGGTTCTATTGTTTCTGGATCTGCCTTAGGGTTTTCCTAGTTCAGATTCATTCTTTCAAGCTTAGCAATCATTCTAGGGAAATCCAACACTTCGTGGTCCATAACTTTGCAACAAAGACAAAAAGGTCTTCCACCAGGGCATTCCTTAGCTATATGACCTGGTTTTCTGCAACTGTAACATAGGGTTAATCCTCTCTTTCTTTTAAATGGTCCCCAACCTCTCCTATACTGCGCACTAGGATCGTGTTAGCTAGCCTGCAAAAAATTCTTTCTAGGATCCTACATCCATTTGTTAGTCCAAACATTCTTTCTATGCATAGTTATAACATATCTATCATTATGATTATTAGATTCATTCATATCAAACTTTCTTTCATCTATTAATGCCCTATTTTTTAAGCTACGACATAATCTATCAAACATACCTAGATCCATGCTCTAGAAACAAAAATTTCCTCTTATCTTACTTATACAGAGCACAAAGCTTCCAGAACTAAGAACTTTTAACTATTCTTACCTTTATTAGAGAATTGATCTTACAGATCTTACCTCTTTTCTAAAGATCTAACCTCTTTTCTTCAGAAACTTCCACTTTTACCTTTCTTAGAGCACAAAGTTTTCAGATCTCGCTTCTTTTCTTTAGATATGATCTTCCTTTCTTGGCACAAAGATTCATGGGTTGATTAAAAATCTGTGCAGTAGGGCAACAGATCTACACACAGAGCTTCCACAATTTCCAATTGATTCTTCGCACAAAGATTCTTCTCCCTTAGTTCCCAATAATCACAGTTTCAGGTCCCAACAACAGAACCATTTGTTGGCACAGGGGCAGACTCGGGGTTCAACGCTACAACAATGTACCAACAAAACCCTAACTATCGACCCTTTCAGCAACACCTACGAAGTAGATGAAGTCTCAACCAAGGTAGAGGTAGGGGTGGTTGCAAGACTCAGGTGTCTACAACCTTGGCTAGGACACATATACGTGATTATATCTCTTACATAGTACTTAGCATTGATCATTCATCAATATTCAACCCTTATTATACTTCACAGATAGCACAGAGCATCACATCATTCACTCAGATCTAAGGTATTTCAACACTTAACAATAGTAAAACAGATCAGATCCAGTAGATCAGCACTAAGAATATTCATACATGTCAGATATAACATTTACACACATCTAAGAAGCACAAAGCATAAGTATATCTATCTAAATATATCAAATCACTTAGAAAAAGTAGGGATAAACACATCAAGTCAAAGAAAAAAGAATAACACACAGATTTACGTGGTTCACCCTCACATTTGGGCTACGTCCACCAACTCTTCTTATTTATTGGCATCTTTAATCGGTTACAAGCATAGAGCCACCAAAACCCTACTACGCACAGGATAGAATATCTATGTAGCTTGCTAGATCCTTCATCCTTGTGTTACAACACAAAAGCCTTCTACAACTTCTTACAGTGACTTGCACTCAGCTTCTGCAAGTCTCATATAGGCACTAAGCTCTTACAAACCTTACTTGCACTTAGCATACATCACATAGACATACTCTTTGACACTTCTTACATTGCCTATCCTTCTATTTATACATACAAAAGTGGGCCTAAGCATGGGTAAACCCACGGGCCGACATCCCTTTCCCATTACATATTCCCCAAAACCCAAAAAGGACCCAAAAGTGGGTCAAGATCCCATGATCTCCACTCCATCTTGCGCTCCTCCTTCGATAGGCTGTCGAAGTCCCAAAATAGGTCACATGACCAAGAAACTCCCAAAACTTGGTCAAGGGCCAACACAAGGGATCATAATACTATGAAGATTTGAGAAATTTTAGAATTGAAATATGAGATCCACATGAACCGTACTCCTTCTATGATAAACTCCATGTCTTCAACCAAACTCTAATTATTTCTTTCACCTATAATCTGAATTAAAATCACTCCAAATTTAAATACATATTGTATTTTCCATTAATTTTATGCATAAGGCATACTCAGGGGCCATGTAACCTCTACACAATGTCACATGCAATCAAATATCCATATCTTATATGTCACAATATTATTTGAGCCATATTCATATATATGAATTGTAATTGCTTCATGTACTATAATTCATTAAATAAATTAGTCGAGAACCTCATGAGACTTTACAGTCGAGAAAATTAATACAAAGTTCCCACAACTCAAGTGATAATGTGGCTCTAATCTTCTGCAAAGAATCTGGCTCACCCAAAGTTTTCTATTTTGGTTATGTGTTTATCATTGAGTAAAATATTTATTTCTTTAATATGAAATTAATCATAAATATAGGCCAACCCACTTCGAGTTCCAACTATGATTTTATAATTATCTTTGCAATCAATTAAATGATGGTTTTCTTCATTTGCAATGCATCAAAAACCATAAATACATTAGCTACAAGATACATATACAAACAAATGATTATAGGATCCATGAAGTGATTAAGAATGAGTATAAAATTAATAGAATCTTTTTTAGACCATTATTTTGGAGGTATTTGTAAACTAGTATCCTTTCTAAGCCATCAAATGAGTAGCCAAGCAATTTCACAAGATTTGTGTGTTGAACATGACTGATGAGATGTAACACACATAACCTCCTAAACTTTCTAAGGCTGGTGGGATGTACAAATTTCCTCTTTAATTTTCTCAAACCACCTTTCTAAAACACCCCTCTAAATCCAATTCTAATCTCATAATCTAGTTTTTCTCATTGAGATATTTCCAACAACTGTAACCATCTTCAAAACTGAGTTTGGGATAAAACATTATAGCCTCCTTAAGTTTTCATGCCTTCTCCTGCCATATCCACATGGCACCCACTTGGTTCCACATCACCCATACCATCCGATGTGGATGTACGTGTCAGGACACATCACCCTCCAATGTGGCACACCTCGACCAATGGATGACAAACATTTTGCATAACCAACAACGAGACTTAAAGTCAATTTTATGCCCAACCGGGCACTGGGATCCAGTGGATCCCAACAATTAACACAACCAAATCTTTCTCAGTTGTTGGTTAACTAGTTTTCTTGTCCCTGAAACCATAACCCAATAGGGACTTCACCCAACTGGTCATCAAGAACCTAACCCCACCAAACATTTTATTCCACTAGGCATTGGGCCCCCGAGTAACTCATAAGATTCCATCCTAATGGAACAAATCCATTGGTCCAACTGGCACCATAGACATATGAAACGATGTGGCATACCACCTAGCATGACATGCTACAACTTGATTGGACACCACGTAGGTGTGGGACAATGACATGGAATGACACATAGCATGATATATGGCTACCAACGTCCTCATGTCCTATGGCCATGTATTGAACTCTACATTGGAGATATGATTTTACTTAAAATGTGACACATTATCTTCGTGACATGTAGACTAACCAAAAAACAATGCATGGATCAATGTGGCACTACACGTCATCATAATGCATGGGGATCCTCCCCACTCAGGTGCTGACAACTATCCACTTCTTATTTTCTCATCTATGTCATATTGATGCCATCAACACATGCCCCAACCTTAGTCCCACTCACACACACACAAGGGAATGGACCATAACCTTTCTCTGAAACTTGCCCAACTAGGTACCAGGAAACCAGGGAAGAAACATAGAGAAACAAGGATCGAAAACTCTAGTGGTCCAAATGTCCGAGTCCTCTGGGGCGAGAAATCCTTCCTAATATTATATAAGAAATTTATGACCCATACCGCACATCCCTTAGATATAACAGTTAGGATTTAAGGGCACTAAATCAAAGATTTTACACTAGACAGGGCCCACACTCGACCCACATAAATATGATGCCGACAAGTGTCGTCCTTCATGGAATTCTGGCCGCCATGCTAACATGATATGTCATAACGATGTCATCATATCTCTCCCTTGTTTATAAGCATAAAAATGGGTGGAACCATATGTTGGAACCTCACCTGAACAACTCCGAGACTTAACAAGGCCTTCAACGTAAATCCTCTAATGCTCTGGTTATCCCATGACCCAGTTAATCAAAACTCCACCTAGGATTCCTGATTCTTCGATGATGATTAGATGACTAGGATTTATCCTCCCCTCCAATACAATGACTATTATTTCTCTTTGGTTTTAAATATGGATCTCAATGATTTAAGGTTTATTTTAGGACTTAAATGTCCCATAGTCTTTTCCGGTGTCTTCCCACAAGGTTTCAACTTTATTCCGATGGAATTTCTCAACCACTTTCCAGCAAAAAATAATACTTCTAATTCGACACCCAAATGAGTATTTGAAATCCTACAAACATTCCATATAGTGGAGATGGAAAAAATACAGGGTTATCCACCTTCTCTGGACTCCCATACTTAAGCATTTCATTTAATTCATTGACCCTTTTGTAAGAGATTACAACACTCCATTCATCTCAAAATTTAACATTCATTTCTTAACTTATAAATATGTTTCCATTTCATAGGAAAGCCTAATACAACAGTTATAGAAAATGTGTACATAGGAAAACATAGGCGTACAACCATTCATTTTCCCTAGAGGTTATTTGGCATAACCATGCAGTTACATGCAATATACCAATATGGAGTGTTTTTATCATTTAGAACAAAATACAAAGTTCTTATTTTCAGATGTGCAAAACATAAAAAAATCATACAGTTTACAAAATTACTTGAGAACAAAGGCTTGCAAATGAAACAAGTATTAATCCCATTAAACATTAATACACATTCATGAATTCAATATAGGAATCAACCATTCATTTTATTCAGTTACATAGATCACAAAGAATACTTATCTATTTACAAGCTGTAGCCAACCCAATTGACTATGTGTGAGCACTTTTCCACCCAACCATAAGACATGCTACTCTGTCACTTCGGCAACATGCCACCCCCATGCTATACCATGATACCACTAGGGGACTCTCACAATTGACTCAACAAGTCAAGGAATGGATCAACAAGGTTACTCTCCTTCACTCCAATGGAAAAAAAGAGCTTCACACTTCCCATGAAGTTTAGGACCTCCACGAGTTTTTTATATTCCTTCCCAACTGGATTTCCTCTACACAAGGGAGTCACTTCAAAATTGCACTATCCCTCGATGAATTCCCCTTACCAGTGTCAGTTTATTTCCAGCCAACATGAGGTCACAACCCTCTTTTGTTTCAATATGGACATCGAACTTCTCTGTTCTAGGGTGACCATTCATGACTTGGGAAATCTTCTTAATCTTCTCAAGGAAACTTCCCAGTTTCTTCTCCAATTCTCAGAGCTAAGTGCGTGAGCTCTATCTGCTCCTACAAAAGAATTTTTCTTCTATTTATCTAGCTCTCCTGTTATGATCCAACACCTTAAAAAATGATTAAAAGTCAATGATTATAGTCCTGTTCGAGGGGGAAACATCCTTTTACAATATATCCAATTCAGAATGCAATATGAGATGAGATAAGATTATCCTAAGCCTAGGTCTCCTTGGTATATATAGGATATAAAGGGTATAATTATAATGAAAGGGTGCAATGAAGGGGTTCCGAGCCTACATACAAATATAACACAAGAAATGTAATAATTCAATAAGGGGATTAATACGGGGTTTTATACATAACATGGTCTTTGTATGGGGCTTTGTATAGGGCTTAACATGCCCCTCCTCTTCAAAAAAGTGTTTTCCTCAACACTTGACAACCAAGGGTGTGTATTCATGAAGAAACCATCTTCCTATGTCGCCTCTTCCACTGGTAGGTTCTTCCATTTGATGAGGTACTCAATAATTTATTTATTTATCATCTTCTTAATCCTTATTTATAGGATTGTTTCTGGTTCTTGTATGATTTTCCCTTCTCCATTCATCTCTAATAAATTAGTTTTCACTGGGATCTTGTTATTGGTTATCTTATTTAAGAAACAAACATATAAGAATGGATGTACACTTCCTTGTTTCCAATGAATAACATGGGAAGGATCTTGAGCAGGTGGAAGACCCTTAGGCATATCTTCAAATACCTTTGCATGATTGTTGATAATGTTTTGGATATCCATTGAAGTAGAGGATATAAATGTTTGAATATTTATTGAAATCAATTGTGCAATCACACCATGGTGTCCCCTTTTAAGTAATTTTGTCATGTTGTTAGAACTTATCACTTTATAGGGTTTCCTTTGCATACCTCTTAGCTCAATTTCCTTTCCTTCTGAGGAAAATATCATGAAAATATCTTGAAAATTAAGTTTCATTATTCCCAATGATTGTAACCATTAGACCCCTAATACACAATTATCACCAACCATTTAGATGGAAATCATGGGACTATCAAATAAATACTCCCCCATACTAAGCTTAATACTATGACACTTCTCATAACAATTTATGGAACCTCCATTTCCAATCATTACTTGGAATTCTAGTGTTGGATATACAAAGAAATTGAGATATTTTGCTAGTTTTCAATTGATAAAGTTATGGGTACTACCCGAATCAATCAACATTGTTACCTTTTTATTTTTGATATATCCTTCGGAGGGTTTGTAGAGTAAAAATTCCAACCAATTCATGACAAGATATACTTGGAGTAGTCTGTTCTATCTATATATATTATGATGGTTCCAATTATTGATCTTCTTCCTCTTCATTGTCTATGTAGAATACTTTCTTCTCACTGCATTTATGTTCCTTACTGTACTTGTTGTCACAATTGAAACACAATCCCTTTTCTCTTATTTCATCCATTTGTTGAGGTGTCAACCTTGTCAATTGAGGTATGATTTTCTTATAAGCCCCAAAACAATATATGCTTCCTGTGTATGCTCCACTGGTAGACTTGTCTGTATCCTTATTCTTTGCTTGAATATGATGAACAAATTTCATAGTTTCCATAATATTTCCAGGATCTCTTAAGAAAATATCATGTTTAATGTCCTCTTTTAATCCACCCATATAAGCTTGCAATAGTTGTTCATCACTTATGTCATCCACCCTTGTGGCCAATACCTAAAATTATCATTTATAATATTTAGTATCACCTAAGTGCTTGATTCTTTTCAATTGAATGAAGTATTCATGTTCCCACACTTTCCCATATCGTGCTTCCAAATATCTTGTAAATAAACCGCAAGTATAATGATAAAGAGGGGGGTTCCTTTTAACTACCCATTGATATGGTTTTATCTCAAAGTTCAAGGTTGCTATGTGAATCCTTTTTTTATCATCCATAATATTATGTAGTTCAAAATATTTCTCTATTTGGTTCACCTAGGTAAATATCTTTTTTCCATCAAGATTCTTTAATTCAATCTTGGGAAAGAAAAATTTAGGACCCCCACCATAATTAACTCCACTATTAGAGTTAAATCCACGAGAAAATTTATTATTATCAACAAGTTTTTCAACCAAAATACTATCTTTATTTTCTTGAGGTCCTTGCATTTTGATATTTTGTTTAGAGAATCTCTCATCTAGAGCATGAAAGATCATGGAAGACATGGGGTTTCACAATTCCTTCATGTATTTTTGTATCTGTTCTTAATTATATTTTGGAAAAATGGTTTTCATTGATGTCAACCATAGAAGAAGCCCCAAAGAAAGTTATTTCAACCCTAGAAGAATCCTTGAAGCAAGTTTGGAAGCCTATAGAAGTGATGGGTGTATTTGAATAAGTCTCCAAAGTGGTCCCGTTATGGCGTAGCATTAAGCATGGCCCTCATGGGAAGACGATTTGAATAATTCTACAAGAATCCCTAGAAATATGGGTAAGTTTTTAAGTGATTAAGAATCCATAGAGGTGTGGTCATGAAGCCCGAAGTTGATTGAATAAAAAGAGTATGAAGGAAATTATAAATCTATGCAAAACATCCATTGATTGATAGTCCTTGTCAAGCCATCTCCAATGGTAATTGGCACGCCACGTGGTTCTTCAAGGTTGAGGATTCATTCCCTCTTAAATATTAATCCCCTAAGTATGGTCCGAAATCCCCAGATCTCAGGTCAAGAATTTATAAGTTGGCCCTAATGTCAAGTAAAGGAGAAAAAGTTGTTGCAAATAAGAAGTTACAAGTCGGCCCTAAAGTCAAGTAAAAGAGGTACTTGGAAACATATAAATACACATTAGGAACCGCTCATTTTCATCATTGAATCTTGTGATCTCTTTAGACAAGCTTGGCAACAAATTTTAGAGGGAAGATGAAGTGAAGAAGGCAAAAATTATAAGGGAAGATGAAGTCTCATGATGATGTGTTTTAAGGTATGTTCTTTAAAGGTAACCTTTTCATTTTTCCTACAACTATTTTTCTAGAATAACTAAGATAGAAAAACTTGGTGGTTGTTGAGAAGACATATCAAGGTAGTTGTGGTATGAATTTGATATTCTATGTTACCGTAATTTTGGAGATACACGTTATGGAAGATAGGGTTTTTTACTAGTCCTATAACTAGTCTCAAATAGGTGTTCCAAGTAAAACAATCATAACGTCTTCATAGAGGATCCCAATTTTGTGAGAAAAAATGCATTGAAAATAGTATATTCTTCAGTATTTTTGGGTGAGTTTTAGAATTAGATATCAAATATTGAGCACGTGGCATGTTGTACAAGTGCGCTCTCCAGAATAGGCCATAATTAAGGAAGGTATGTTATTTTCACTATATCTCTTTTTTCAGTGATGTATCAAGGAGAGAAACTTGGATGAATTTAAAAGAAGTTATAAAAGAAGATTGGGTACAAGTTTGAAACCTTGATTCCGCATAGGTACAAAGTTATACTTGCTGGAATTTAGGGTTTGTGACTAATCAAGAAACTAGTCCCAAACATGTGTTCGAGATAAATTTAAGAAGTGATGTTGGGGTTTATATGTGTACACATGTAGACCTAGGATATTTATGTGGACCCAGTTTCTAAGTGGACCCATGTTGATGATGTTGATCTAGTTTTGATGATGTTGATATTGTTTTGATGATGATGATGTATCAATTATGGTGGATTTAGTTTTTACTGTGATGATGTATCAATTATGGTGGATCTAGTTTTGATTATGATGATGTATAAATTTTAGCAGATCCAATTTTTATGATGGTGATGTTTTAGTATTAGTGACAGAGACAATGACAATGACAATGACATTGACAGAGACAGTGACAGTGACAATGGAAGTATATCAGTGACAATGACACTGATAGTGATAATGACAGTGACAGTGACAGTGACATGTTGAGTCTCACATCTATATTTTTGTGAGGTTGGGTGGCACGTGGGAATATTGGTGTCTTCAGATAACAGGTTGGTGATTATAGGGGAGTTTCAACTTCCATTGATATGTTTCTCATAAAACTAGGGGGTTGGAGCGTCCTTATAGTTAGAGCTGGAGAATATAGGAAGTCGTAGATTCATTCAGGTTGGAGCCTCCTTCCAGATGGAGCTAGAGAATTTGGGGAGTTGTAGCTTCCTTGAGGTTGGAGCCTATAAACAAGGGGTTGGTGCATCTTTCCATTTGGTGCTAGAGAATCCTGGAAGTTGGTGCTTCCTATG
This sequence comes from Picea sitchensis, assembly GCA_010110895.2. Lineage (NCBI taxonomy): Eukaryota > Viridiplantae > Streptophyta > Pinopsida > Pinales > Pinaceae > Picea > Picea sitchensis. The sequence continues at coordinate 10,083 of SNQJ01S0226732.1, read as the reverse complement.
AATGTAATTCTTGACATGATATAAGAAAATTCTTCTGTTGTTTTCTCCCATTTGGGTTTCCAAGTAAAATTTTTGTGTATTGTGTATCTTTGGTTATATCTTTATGATATATTGAATTCAATCATAAAGTGATAAATTGTTGATAACTTAATTTTTACATGTTGTGGTTAAAAATGGTAAAAAGTTCTCATTATTGATTCACCTCCCCCTCTCAGTATTGGTGAATATTCCAATAGTTAGTATTAGAGTAGGTACTTCAGAAACAATCCAACCACTGGAAGGTATATCATGGACTGCACTAATAATGGAATTCCAATATTTCATGGTCAGTATTATGAGATATGGATCTCAATAATGAGACTATTTTTACAAGMACAAGGTTTTGACATTTGGAACTTAGCTTTTTCAATATACAYCRCTCCAAAKAAACCTCCGAAGAATGTAGACAAGAAGGAATGGAACAACAAAATAGAAATGGATTCCATCCTGGATAGATTAACTGATCAGGTAAAAGTTAAAGTGGGACAATTTTCATCAACCAAAGAGATTTGGGATAAGCTACATAATCTCTACTCTGAGACCACAGAGCCAAATCCTGTTGATCAAGATAAATAAGATGTTGAGATAGAACGCGAAGAAAGAAGCTCATCATGTCAGATAGATCTAGAAGAAATTGACATTATGGAAGATCATGAATTAAAATTATTGCATGTCGTCGAAAGAAAGAGAAAAGAACTTGAAAAGGTAGAAGAAGAATTTTCTCACATAAAAATCAATTTAAAGGAAGCATAAAAGAGAAAGCGATTTTGACAAGTCGTCTCAAGGAAAGAAGCGAGGACTGAAAAAATCTTGAAGAAGAATTTAGTTAACAAGAAAGAAGACTTGGATAATAAATCATCTCCTTGAAAACCCAAATTGAAGAAGCAAATAGAATGGGAGAATTAATGAATATCCATATGATGAATAAAGAGGAATATTGTGAGAATCTTGAAGAAGAATTCATGACATTAAGGGTTGAAGTTAACAAGCTCAACAAGAAGTTGAGGAACTCTCAAGTACTAGAAGAAATTCCCAGTTATCAAATGTCACCATTTGATAAAATAGTTTTTGGATACATTGTTGAGGACTCATGCAATGAAGATGGAAATTCCAATCACAACAATAGCATTGAAGAAAGAGGAAGCTCCACAATGCTAGTAAAGAAATATGAAGAGAAGTGTTTTAGGTTGTTGGAAAGGAAGAATGAAGAGAAGGACAAGAATTGTGCAGACATTCTCAAAGGAAGGGATCATGGTCATCAAGAGTCAAGACATAATGAATGAAAAAGAGATGTATTTCCAAGAATACCTTCTACCTCCAGGCATCAAAGAAGCTTCAATCATTGTGAAGGAAACTACAGAAAAGAAGAGTGTGATTAGCTAAGTCATGAATTCAGAAGGACTACATCACAAATAATAACATTGACTCCCAGGTATCAAAGTTTCTTTTCTGGTTATTATTTTACTTGTAATAATTTTGGACATAAAGTGGTGGATTGTTGAGCATATGGAAGAAATGTTCAAGAAATAAATGTTTATGTGGCTCCCCATAATATTGAATGTTAAAAATTCCACAACCATTGACACATAGCTCGTGATTGTAAAAGCATGATGGAGTCTTCAATGAAGGAAAACATTGAGATATGATACACAAGAAGGTTTGGAGAAGAAGAAAAAACAAAAAAGAGAAGGCGAATGAAGAACTCCCAGAGATCATACTCACAAGATTTGAAAAAGTGTGAGATCATGATGAATCTATAGGTAAAGAGGGAAATGTCAAAATTCAGAAGGATGATCTTGTAGCAGAGAAGGTTTATGTATTGTTCTAATTCATCCTACTTGGAGACTTTGAGTAAATGTGATTGTTGAAGAGGGGGTCTAAGAAAATATTATTACAGAACTATCTTTCGGGCATTTTGAAGTGTTTGCATATTTTGGGAAGGAAGATTATGAATGGTCTTATGGAAGAGGTACATAATGTCTCATCACAAATTGGTTGATTAAGAAGTAGTTTTTAGAACACATCCCCATGAAGGAATATGTAGTGATCAGTTGCAAAAGATTCGAGGAAGCTCACAAAACATTGAAGTGGAAGATTAATCAACATTGTGTGTCATTGAGTAGCAGAGTCATGGACAATTTTGTGACATATTGACATAAATGAATTCATGAGATATTTGGAAGGAATAGAAGAAAATAAGTGACATGAATCAGAGAATATGTGTTGGACAAGAATTTTGGATACAATTTTGAGGAAAATCCTAAGTATGGAGGAGATGCACAACAACAAAAGAAAGAAGAGAAGGTAGGAGCGGAGTGCATGGTAAAGGTGCATTCAGGATTGCAGTGCATAGTAAAATCATACTTGGCAGAGAATAAATTAAGAGAATAAAGTAGGAAGATAAAGTGTGAGAAAAGGAAGGAAAATCGTTCAACATGAAAATGCTGACAGACACACAAAATAAGGAAGAAAAACAGTCGGGAATGAGCATGAAAATCACACCCAAACAATGAGTCAACATGAGTTGTAATGAGTCAGAATGATTTGTAATAAGGTTTTGGGGATAAGCAAGCAGGGTTTTGAGCCCTAAATGTTATGTATAAATATGTAATGGGTTGAGTAGAATAGGATGCTGGAACAAATAGAATATTGTTGTTGATGTTGAGAGAATAGACTAAGAATGAGAGAGAGCCTATGTATGAAGGTTTAGGGGGAGTTTTGTAGAGGAAGGATTGCACTACAGAGTGGCTAGGTAGGGTGGGGACTGATAACATTATGAATCCATTTTAGTGCAATGCACAAGCCTTGAATGATTACATAAAGCATAATAAATAAGCCATTCATTGTGGATGTAGTCCAAAGATTGGGTGAACCACATTAAATCTGTGTCTCTATGTGTGTGATTGTTTATGAATAGTAGGTTCAACTACTAAGTAAATAAGGAACAATATAAAAAGGATAATGAACATAGAGTAGATAAGTAAAAATGAATATGATTACTTCCTCCCATCCCCTCGTTCCTGCAGAAACTTGGTTCCTGTAGTCTCAGTAGATTTCTTGAGTGAGACTTCACTTGCATGCAGATGATGCTAAAAGGGCCGGTATTTGAAGGGTTTTTTTTGTTAGATAACTTGAACCTAGGGTCTTACAACCATAGGCCAACAAATGGTTCTGTTTTCAGGACCTGACATTTGTGATTGAGGTAATTTTTTGGAGGCCGACTAAGAAAGAGATCTCAGAATGGATAGAAGGGAGGGAACAAGAATTTTCTCAAAAAGAGAATAGAAACCCTCGGATGAGTGATGAGAAATAGATGAAAAGTTATTTGTACATAGAGCTGCATGATATTTTCTTTGGATAATTTCCAATTATTTTAACTGAGTGGTTAGAAATATTAGTGGAGAATACTGGAAGGTACTGAAATGCAGCGTCGAGGAACTAGACTCCTTAGTTGGTAAGGCAGTTGAATTCAGTAAGTAATAAGAATTCTCGTGAAGTGGATTTCTTGTTGGACACTATATTGGGAGGTTATATTACATAATTTGCAGTGAATTGTACCAAGTCATATAGTGTTGTAGAGAGGGATTTTTTCGAGGTTCCATGGAAGGTTTATGAAATCATTGGGTACTTGGATAAAGATGTAGTTGTGTGACAAGTGCATGATGACAATGGAGTCTGATTGCTAAGGGGATTTGTGCACATAGGGGAACTATGGGATTAAAATAGGATAGTCTGAAGGTAATAAAAAATGAAGGGAGAAATGAATAAGGAAGGGAGGGAATAAGGATGCAAAGAACCGAAGAAGTTGTATCAGAAGACTGGATATGAGAAAGGAGAGCCACATAGTGAGCCTAAGGGAAGAGAACCTTGCGAAGTAGTCTAGATCATATAATTACCTTAAATAGAAAGAGAGGAAGAGGATTCTCAGTTCAATCCTATAATAGAACAATCGTTAAGTCCTACTCAGAATTGATCTTGTCTTGATTCCATGACCCCATGTGCATGAACCAGATCATAAATAACATTTGAGTATTTTTCAAAATCACTTATAGTTAGCAGGGAGAGACAGATCAATAGTATCTAGAGCAGTGGAAGCAGTGCATCGAGTCAGAGTCAACCAACGTTGTCGAGGGGAGGAACTACACACAAAAAATGGAGGTTTTAGAAAACACTCTGAGACTGCCTGAGTTCTAGGGAGTTGGGTCGAAGGACCTATAATAACGTATATTCATATGTGAAACAAATTTGGTTGTGAAGAATGTCCAAAATGATGTTGTAAATATTTTTCAGTTAGCAACAACATTTAGGGTTTGCACATTAGTTTGGTACATGAAACTACAGAATAACACACCTACAAGACAAGAAATGACTTAAACAAATATTAGACAAGCATTGTTGAAAGATTTCAAGAAGCCAAAGTGTGAATCGTAGTACATTACAGAGTTGAAGGAAATCAAACAAGTACAGAATGAGTCAGTTTGGGATTATGACCAACGTTTTAAAGATATGATGGGTAGATTTCCATTCCATATCCCTGATCAACATCATCAAGAGTGGTTTATTGTAGAACTACTACCCCACATTCACCAGTCATTGATTCAATAGAAGGTTACGTCACATCATGGAGCTTTGGATATTGCAATGAAATTGGAAGCATATCCCATAAGAGATGGTGGGTGTTGACTCCTTGTTTTGACCATTTTGTCCTTGATCCTAGTCTCTTTTTGAACATGGGAATCATATAATTCATGCCTCTATTATCCCTTTTTGAAGGTATTAACAGGTTTCTTATATCAATTTGATATGGACCAACATAAGGTATGTGTCGTATTCATTTTGATGATTTTGTAATGATTTGTCCTTAATAGAATGAGAACAATACATTAAAATTTGTATTTCAATTAAAACAATTTGAAAATGCCATCTAGCCCCCGATCGAACCCTTGATCCAACCCTTGATTCATCCCTCGATCCGATCCTTAATCCATCCCTTGATACAGAACTCAGAGCACAATCATTTTGTGGGTTGGTATATCGGTGGGCATTTCCTAGAAAATGTGAAACATGGGTTTCATACCTGTTCGAACCCTCCAACTATGGGTCTCATTACATTTTGATTCGAACATTTGTGTTCGACTTCTATTTTGAGTGCATGAAGTTGCTAGAAGATGTTTTTCGTTACTAGATCTTAAGGATTTCCTGTTGTAGGAGAGTGTCGACCCTTTCAGTGGTCGACCTCTCAGTTGTATCTAAACTCTATAAATATTGGAAGTATTTCAGGACGAGAAAAATCATGATAATATATCTACTGTACTGAATTTACCTTTGAAACTCAATTATGATATTTATACAATCTAATGCACTGAGATTGTGTTTGTTTCTTAAGCTGGAGTAGTGCCACAAATACCTGGGGGGCCCACCAATGGTCTGTGTGTTTTTTTAATTTTCTATATAGCCATATTTTCATATACAACTCTCTTGTGCAGGTCATTTACTTAGGAGAAGTTTCATTTCCATATACATTCTTCTTATTATATCATTGTTTATATACACATATCATTCTTTTATCATTCACATAAGGTGTATTTACTTTGTAGACTGGTCATCTAGAAAGTGTACATAACAGTCATCTATGATTCATTTAGCTCTGGTGTAAATTAATCATTGTAGGGTTGCATAGATTATTATCTCTGTGTATTTTTGTGTTAGTCTTAGTGTGATAGGACAATTTCTAATTTCGAATCTCTTTCGAATAATATTTATATATTATGTTAATAACAAGGATATGTATTTAATCAATTGATATTTATTTAATGGTGAAGTTTTCTTTAGAATGTTCATCTCTACTTTACACGTCTCTGTAGAGGTCAAGATTGCATGCATTCCATTTGAATTATCATTAGTGCTAATGTGCCATCGTGATATAATTTGCCATCATAGACACAATAATTATATTTAGATGTCATCATGATTCTGTTTACTTTCATTCAGTAAAATAAGTGTAAAGATATGGTTTATTTCCTGTAGAATAAAAGTAATTAAGAATAGAGTTCACTTCTTTCTTCTACTTTTAAGGAAATATAGCTCATTTCTATTCAAGAATTGCTTCCTTAGAGTAATGAGTTCAATGTTCATAGTCATGAATTTCTTTGTATGTTTAAATTGAAGTTCATTGTCCAAACAGAGTTCAGTTTATTTATAATCTTCTTCTAAAATAGAGTTGTAAATTGAAGATAAAGTATTGATCCCTAGGATAAACCATCTTCTTTCCTAGCTCAATCCACTTTCCAAACTTCATAAACAATTAATCCTTGACCTACCTTGACTCATATTGTGTCACAACTATAAGTTTACTTACCCTGATTGATAATTTAATTGAGGGAAATTAAGGTATATAATTTACCCATCATTTTTTGCGTCGTTTCCAAGGAGTTGTCCAAAGGTAGAAAACAATTAGGAAGTAGACTATTTCTAAACATTAGTGCTAGTTTGGTGGTGGGGGAATGTTAAGACGAGAGGTAAGAAACTGCGCATATGTTATTGTAGGTTCCCCCAAACCCAATGGTAGTTTTATTTTTGTGTTGCTTTCATGAACAAACCTAGGGACCCAAAGGGTATATATAGTAAAACTAATCCAAAACTTCCAACGAAAGTTCCTTCTAACATTTTTGGAGGAAGAAATACTCCATCTATAAACTCTGTAGAATGGTATCAGAAAGTACAAGTAGGAGATAGCTCAACCCAAAAAGATAAAAAAAAATCAGAAGAGACAAAAACTGAGGAAACCATAGAACATAAATATGAGACACCAACAATAGAAGGACAGGAGATAAAACCATTCAAACCCTCCAATTTCTCATCATCAAAACCAACCAACCAACACAACTTTTTTCTTTTTTACCACCATCAGGGTATTCAAAATTTACATATATCATTGACCCTGAATAGGTGAATTCCCTCTTCGTAGGTTCAACAAATTTATTTATGTCTCAAGTTGAAACAACAACTTATGAAACAATAGTTTCAACAGGCTCAAGCAAAGTCCCTAAAATCCAAATAGAAGAAAAGTTTTCCTATCAGAGAAATATCTCTCCTGAAAAAGAACGTTGGGATGCCTCATTATATCCAAGAATAAAACCACTAAGGTATTCTCTTTTTGGGAATCATATCAGTATGGATGATCATGAGGACCATAATCATGTGATACATGATGAGGGAGAAGAAGTAGCAAACCAAACATAAACCACTTTTGGGTTTCCAATTTTGGATACCATACAAGATGTTAATATGAAGTAAATTCCACTTTTTGCAATACCTACCTTTTATGGTAAGAGCAGTGAGGATCCTGACACATTACTGTTTGAGTTTGACATCTCGTGCATAAGTTGTAACTACTTTCAAGATGCTCAAAAATTAAAACTATTCCTTGCCACTCTTAAAGATTCTGCACTTAGATGGTTCATGGGATTAAGAGAGTCTAGTATCAGATCTTGGGAAGATATGAAGATCATATTTCTTAGGAAATACCAGGACTATTGCAAGAATAAATATTCTCAGAATGATATCTTTAAAATTCAACAATTAGAAGACGAGAGTCTTGAAGATTACATGGAACGATTTGCCTATATTTCACAAAAATCAAAATTACCTTCCAGACGATGCAATAAGAACCCTTTTTCTTAAAGTAATATTAGAAGAATATATAGAAACACTTAATCTCATGGAATCAGGAGATGTCTACCGTAAACCACTTGTTGATATTTGTGAGATGTTTAGAAACTACTCGAGGAGCAGGGCTAAAACTGGAAAGGGTGTTCAGGATCCCTATAGTAGAAACTCAAAAGGAGTTATTTTTGGTGGGATTACAAGGATGGAAATAGGAAACCTGTTAGAAAAATTTAAAATTGATATTTTAAGTACAATAGGTTCCCAATTGTACACTTTAAATATTAAGAAAAAATAGGAGGAAGAAAATGTTGCGATGTGCATACTTTATCCAAGGTGCAGGAGGAAGCATTCCTCAAGGGAATTCCCATTAGAGAACATTTAAGTATGTGGTTTTGGTACTGAATATCATCCAATTGAAAATATCCCATCACCGACTGGTTTACTAGACATTTATAAAATTGGGGATCCTGGGGAATCTTCATATGCACCTAGAAGGCCATGGTAGCTTAGGAGTCAACCTATGTACCAGGATCCACCACCTCATTACCAACAACCAAAACAATGGAACTTACCAAATTGGAAACTAGTCTCCACAGTATACTTCACACCATCCTTGGCTACAAGGATGGAGGGGAGGACATACCCAGGGAAACACTCAGATTCCCCTTGTTCCTATGCCCACTCATCCTTATCCACAATTTCCACCAAATATTAAGCAACTTTTGTGAAGTTTTGTCCCTCCACCTTTACCTCTTATTCCACAAAAACCTCAACAATTTCAAAATGCAAACTCCCCAAGACCAACATTATTACCAGTACAATTGATTCCTAACCCAAACAATAAACCAACTCAACCTCTTCATAATGTTGAGTTGCAAAATTTTCCGACATATGTTATTTCTCCAGTTCCATTACATGAGATTTAACTAAGGTCAGGAATATTTTTAGATAAATAGAAACCTTCAGTAGTCATCCATGAGGAAAACGAAGATGAAACTCCTGACTAGCCAACGAATGAGACTAAATGGGAAGATGTGATTATTCCCGAAGATCGGGAACAAAATCCTCCCCAAAGTGAATCCTTGCAAACTACAAAAGTTCCTCCATATCCGAAGAGATTAGCAATCGAAAAACCAATGATTCGACCATAATTTGACATTATAAATGAATTAAAAAATATATGTGTTAGAATCCACCTGTTACAAGAAATAAAGGATATCTCGATTTACAGCAAGGTCATTAAGGAATTGTGTATCAAAAATCTAGGTAGGAAACAAAAAGATCCTCCAATAGTGCAGTTGGTAGGAGAATTGTTTGAATTCATATCAGAGCAGCCTAGGGTCACAACATATGCAAACCCAGGGAATCCAATAGTAACGATAACCATTAATAAGATTCCCATTGGAAATACTCTCATAGACCTAGGGGCAACCATTAATGTTATGACTGTCACTACCTTGGAAGAATTACGGTCGAAACACTTCCTTCGAACTATCCTGACTATTTTGGAATTGGCAGATAAAATGAAAGTTGTACCTGAGGGGATATTGGATGATATCATAGTCACATTAGCATCATGGGAATATCTAGTATATTTCCTTGTCATTCATTCAAAGGATCCTACTAAAGGGCATCCTGTTATTTTGGGAATACTTTGGTTGGCTACAACCAATGCATTCATTGGCTGTTGAGAAGGTGAATTGCATCTCTCTAATGGACTTTCTATGAAGAAAATTACAATATACCCACCAAATCAACCTGTTATAGAAAATCTATGGTGGCTTGAATGTCCATATGAGAACAAAAACTAGGAAGAACCTGTGTTGCCTAGTGATCACTCCTGGGCACTTCACGAGCAAACGAAACATAATGTGTTAAATCAATTCATTTCTGGAATCACATGTGTTGATTTTCCTCAATCTTTCCCTCAATTTGATTATATGTTTGTTGAAGAATTTAAAGAACATTTGGATCCATCAACTCTTTCTTCAATATTTTATATTTGAAATAGATGAATATTCTGGATCCTATACCATGCCTTATGAGATTAGTCCTAGCAAATTCTCACATATCAATTCAAGACTAGATGAAAATCAACAAGAACAATTAGTGAACGTCCTTAAAGACCAATCATGATCATTTTCCTGGGAATATATCGATATGTAAGGAATACACCCTGATACATGCATCCATCCTATCTATACCTAGGTAGAAGTAACACCTGTTGGGAAACCTTAGAGAAGGATGAATCTGATACTAAAAGATATAGTGAAGGAGGAAATACAAAAACTATTGAATGTTGGTTTTATTTATCCAATTTCTGATAGGAAATGGGTCTCCCCACTTGTAGTAGTTCCAAAGAAAGTAACCGAAAAA
>SNQJ01S0226731.1:0-14586 GCA_010110895.2 Picea sitchensis | reverse complement strand
CCTGCATTTAAATGTCTTGCTTTCAACTACTTGCAAATTGAAGATCACCCGCTCTTTTCCGCGGTGGAGGAGAAAATGTCTGGAGGAGCCGAAATGACTCCTGCAGAAATCTCGGAAATTCTGATAGAACACCTGGATGATCCTCTAAAAGCATTGAATTCAGTTATTTCGGCGCTCGATGAAAAGAAACCATCTGCAATACCAGACTCCCTTGAACGACATGAAGCAGTTGAAGAAACAATTAGCACATCCCATATTCACGACGAAGAGGGTGTCAGATTTCGGGGAAGGGGAGTCGAAGAAAAAGTCCCAGAGTTTGTTGCATGTACCAATGGCTACTGAAATCTTTCTGAATATCTACTATAGTCCGCATATAGAATAATCAATCCATTTTGCTGTTGTGCACGCTTGCGCGGGTGTTGGGTCCATCCTGCTGTTTCAAGGTCTCAGAAGTGATTGGAATCGACCTCGGTTGCATATAAATATTGGATTTTATGTATATATGTTTTGATTATGTTTATATCGAGGCTTGATTGGAATCGACCTCGGTTTAGATATATGCATTGGATTATGTATGATATGCATTGGATTATGTATATATGTTTTGATTATGTATATCTCGACAATGGTTGTGGGAAACCCTTTTTATATTTTTTTATAACAAGTTTAAATATTTTATTATTATTAATATTGAAATTGGGTTATAAGCAATGGTTATATATTTTTTAACAAGTTTAAATATTTTATTATTGAAATTTGATTATATAATTTATGTTGAAATTATATGGTTAAAATTATATATATATATATATATATATATAATATTTAAAAAAAACTTTATTATATTCTGATTATATATTCTCAGCAATTAATCTTTATTATATTCCGATCGTAAATTTAGTATTTTAAAAACTCTTTATTATATTCTGATTATATAGTCTCAGCAATTTTGAATTAATTTACTTTGTAATTGGCTGTTAGTAAATTTATGGAATTCCGTCTTTATCTCTAACTTTCACCGGATCTGCTTCTGGAATTAGATCAAGATCAACAACCGCTTTGTAAATTAGGTCGTAGTTTAAATAAAAAATTTTAACCTTTTAACTAAATTAAAAAAGAAAAGACCAAGCCCAATTTTTTTAATAGAATGTTTACACTCCACTTTAATTTTATAAAAATCCCATGCCATACAGATATCTCACGCACAGGCTTGAACTGTCCAGGTAAGGGATCTGAAAATAAACACCAGAGAAAGGTCAATCATGGACACCCCCGTGTTTAGACGGAGGATGTGAATGGAAGGTCGAACCCCAGACTCCGATGATGGATGAAGGAATGCAGAACCCCCAACACGGCTTATTCCTCTAGTTTTAACTGCATGTGCCCAGGTCAACACTTGTCTCCCTGGGGCTGCATGCTTTTCATTTTGCACACTTTCCCCTTCCAGGAACTTAGGATAAAATATATACATTTCCACAGTACTTTGTAATAATAATAAATTATTATTCTCAAGGGCTTAAGCCCCCAAGCTTAGCCCCTCTTTCCAACCTTTCAGTCCCCTCTTCCTTACCCAGGATTTGTGGAAGCTTAGTCCCCCATCACTCATTCATCGTGGTCAGTCCACACGCAGATATGTTTATCTTTTATTAATAATGTGCATAATTACATGTACAAAATCAGGCTCCTGGCCTTTAAAACTTAGGCTCTCCGGCCTAATAAACACATAAGCCTATCAACTTATCAATACTCGACTCACCAGCCTACAAAACATGATTTACAAAACATGATTACAACATGGCTTGTCCTTTGGGATATTACAATCCCCTCCTCTTATTTTTTTACTGTCCTCAGTGCAACTTTCACACATCATCCACAGGATTTTCAAAATCTTCAAAAATATGCAGGGATTCTTCCCGCATAGCATCCTCATGCTCCCACTTCGCTTCCTCAGGACCGTACCAGGTCCACTGTGTTATCACTCCAAGAAACTCCTTAGGGTTGTAGGTTAAGAATGCTTGGTAACTTAAGAATATGGTAGATTTTGTATGCTTGGAACAATAGGATAACTCAATAGCTAATGAAAAGAACCACTTCATACATTCGAATAAGACAATGCTTTTAGAACTCAATGATCAGACAACAAAGTTTGAATACGAGATGAAGAATACTAGTCTAGATAACCAAATAAAACAATGTGCAGGGTCATACAAGATAGCACGAAAACCTTTAGTTCAAGTTCATGAGCTTAATAAGAAGATAACAGTTCTTAGAAGCTGAGCTAAACTGAAATAAAGTACAGAATGATGAAATTATGAGAAAATCTATCATTGAAAACAAAAGAGGACTGTGATTCTATTATCAATAAAGAGTCTAGTGCAATAGCCAAAAAATGTCTCCTAGATTGCACCCCTAGTGCTCCAAATGTCTTTGGCTTTATAGCCTTACATCACAGTTCTCAGATCCTAAAACAATGGATCTGATATTCTAAAAACAGAAAGTAAACTATATTTACAAAAAACTAGGAAGAGATCCTCAAAATGAGGTCAATCCATATCTAAGAGTAGTAGATCGTTGATGAAGTGCAATTTTAGCCTCCCAAGGCTGTTTGATTTGGTCCTCCAAAGATAAAATTCAAATTTGGTGAAGTGTGCAAAAACCCTGATATTCTGCCTTTGAAAAAGATGCCAAATGTAGTTGAAAAACCTCATTTTGACCTTATCCCTCAAAACTAGCCTTTGAATTAGACTTGATAATTCAACACCTGTCCATTTGAAGTGGTTTCAAACCATTCAAACTCAAAAAATCCCGATCTGGGCAAAAATTTGGTTATTCTGGCCGTGACAGGCTTTCACCAGCTAATTTACCCGAAAATCCGCTTCTTAGCTGGTGAAAGGCAGAGCTTTCACCAACTAACTAGCAAAATTCAAGACGGGTTAGTTGGTGAAAGCGCAGATTTTTTTAAAATCAAATTTCTCAATCATGGAGAGTCTATTTTGCATGCTTGAATATTCGATCGACATCTACAAATCCTAAGCTTTCCAATGGTGCTTTCAAATTTGCATTTGGATCTCGAGAAGCTAGTCAAATGTTCCCTACAATATTAGGCATCATTCTTTCAAAAATGTCAGTGCATTTTTTATCGCTAACATATGGCTCCAACTGGGATGGAGACCTCCCTGCGAGGTCTCCAAGAACCTGGCAGACCCTGTGCCTTTAGTATTGCGCATGGAGTCATTCAACCTTTACAATTTATCATCTGACTATTTTCCAAAGTTTGTTGTTGTCTTTCCCAATCTTCTTTATCTGTAGCATGTCTGCTTCAAACTCCCCTGGAAATGTTGTTTGCACATTGACATGGCATCTGTTGTGGAAATCTCTTCATTAAGAAGAAAAGTGTTGAACATAGGTAGGATGGTGAAATATGTAACCATGGGTTTGAAAATTCCAGGATAACTTCAACCTTGAAATGAGAGTATTGCAGGCAGCTTGAGGTCTTTGACTTTTTGTTTTTCAGCAGCTTCAGATACAAAGCATTTGTCTTGAGATGTCCTGGTGTGTTGAATCAAACACTTCACCCTGCTTGGTTTCTTCGAAGAGCATCATTTCACCTTGTGAACCAATGTCCATCTCTGTTTCAATATCCATATCAATGCAAGTTGCTCAGTCATGTCATTGCCCTAAAAGGACTCTGGAAGAAGATTTTCAGAAGATAACTGATCCATATTGAATTAGAAGACCGAGCCACCCACCTAGGTCCTCTGAAATAAAATGTACCAAAACCCAATATATATTGCCACAAATCTGGATCTTGGTTGCCTAGCCATGATGAATATAGATATCAGAGATCTTCTTCCTCCTATAATCCCATGGCTCAAAACCTTGTTAATGAATGACTAAGGGTTATAGCTTTAGCTTTTCCAGTTGAGAAGTAATCACATGGATCGGCTTCGAAGGAAAAATATTGAAGCAACTTCACCGATATTTGAGGATATTGTGTACTGAATTAAAACCTTCATGTTGTTGTAAAAATGGAACGACCTTCAGTAACAACTGCAACTATTGAACTGAAAATGTCATCTGCTAAGACCATATCAGATGCCTCCTTTGCGACCTCTTTAGTCTGAGGATCTTCCACGAATCTTTGATGCTAATCTTTTCTTGATTTGGTGGTTAATCATTTGATGTTACCATACCTTTTCAAATACTCAAAAATCGCTTTGCTCCGGCTTAATTTTCCAAAAAATTATTTCTGTAGTTTCACCAGCTAATTCACCTTACGATCTTCTAGTTAACTAGTGAAAGTTCTGCTTTTCACCAGCTAATTGGTTATAATTTTTCTCTTTGCGCTGGTGAAAGCTCTGTCATTGGCCAAAATAAACCTTTCATATTCAAAACTGTTGTTCACCAAAAACTCAGTGTTCTTTTGATTTATCTCCCTGCAAATTTACAACAACCTATCATTCTTGAGCCACTGTCAGATCTGCAAACAAAATATCTACTAGAACTTTCCAAACGGAATGAACTCGAGGACAACAAAANACCTTCATGTTGTTGTAAAAATGGAACGACCTTCAGTAACAACTGCAACTATTGAACTGAAAATGTCATCTGCTAAGACCATATCAGATGCCTCCTTTGCGACCTCTTTAGTCTGAGGATCTTCCACGAATCTTTGATGCTAATCTTTTCTTGATTTGGTGGTTAATCATTTGATGTTACCATACCTTTTCAAATACTCAAAAATCGCTTTGCTCCGGCTTAATTTTCCAAAAAATTATTTCTGTAGTTTCACCAGCTAATTCACCTTACGATCTTCTAGTTAACTAGTGAAAGTTCTGCTTTTCACCAGCTAATTGGTTATAATTTTTCTCTTTGCGCTGGTGAAAGCTCTGTCATTGGCCAAAATAAACCTTTCATATTCAAAACTGTTGTTCACCAAAAACTCAGTGTTCTTTTGATTTATCTCCCTGCAAATTTACAACAACCTATCATTCTTGAGCCACTGTCAGATCTGCAAACAAAATATCTACTAGAACTTTCCAAACGGAATGAACTCGAGGACAACAAAATAATGTTTCCTTCACTGCAGGAAGAAAATAAGCATATGCTCTGGTGTGAATAGGTCAATTAGATTGCATGCATGTGATAGCATTTTACATAGATTTATCATCTCTGAAAGGCTTTTGTCATGAACTTCAAAGATAACAATAATGCATCTAGATTTCCATTCTCAGGAACCTTCTATAGTTAATGAAAGCACACTTCCACCCTCCAAATCCCAGATATGAACAGTACAATCCATACTACCTGATACCAATACTTGTCTACTCTGTGCTCCTTTGCACTAACCACCATATTATGTGCTGCCAGACAGAGTATAGGACCTGTGTGGCCTGTAAAGACTGTAAAGCCACATTTACACCAATTTTCTGTTGTAATCCACCTTCTTTAACATAAGGATTTGGACCATTCCATCTTTTAAAGTTTTATCTCACCACTACAAAAGCCATATACTAAAGCAAATGATATACTAGAATTTTCTGAAATTGTATGAGTGGAGGAATTGAAATGAAGACCCTCCGGAAGGACATCGTAACATTGTGTCAAGCAATTATCCTACCTGGGGATTCTGCAATTCCTTTGTTCTTTTATTTCAAACAAACTCCTGTTAAAAGTCACCCACTTTGAGAAAGCTTGCTCATTATCTGGGTTGTTCCGCAAATAAGTTCTTAAAGTGATCGACACTAGCTTCAACTCTTGCTGTAAAACAGACATGAATCCTATGCACTAGAATATTATTTAACACCGGGTCTTCATGATCACCTTCATGGCTTGCTCATTGAAATAAGGCTGTGATACAAAGGAAAAAATCTTCTTTCAAAAAATGTATATGTGGAGTAAGGAATTAGAATAGAGATAACAACAAGAAGTGTAATGAACTAGCTCATGGGACTGGGGCCACAAGCTTCAGCAAGAACTTTGTATATCAATTCCCTTTCAATTTTATCTGTGACTGTCAAACTATCCAGAACGCAGTTGTACTTCATCAAATCTGTCACGTACACATCTTCTGCCTGCAAAATCGGGCATCTGGATTCGGTGTTTGTATGCGAACTTGTAAATGAATATCCAAAAAGGAAGAACGCCATCTGTCAAACTATCAGAACGCATATATACTTCATCAAATCCGTTGCGTGCACATCTTCTGCCTGCAAAATTGGGCATCTGCAGTCACAGCCCCCAGGCAAGAGGCCCACCTCCGCTTAATGAATTATTCTAGCCTACTCTGGGCGGTGTGGTGGAAGGATAGAGGGCTAGATTCCTTTATGACCAGCTTACTTTCTTGATCCGAGGAGGAAATCGCAGATTGTACTTCCTAGCGACATGCAAAGAACCTGGTCTGGTGGTAGTTGCTGGGAGAGAAGGAAAAGGATGGGATTGCTTTGGTAGTAGTAGTTTTGGTTGTATTGTATGCCTGAGTGAGGGCTCTTTGGTTATAAATTGATCTAATCTGAATGGAGTAGGTAGTAGTTTAAGTCAGCAGGAAGCAAGTCAAAGGAAAGAGTAACCGACAACTGAGGTTGAAACCACTATTGATGAATGTCATTCTTATATAAAGAAAGAGAATCGATATGTGTCTCATTTATCAGGATCGACATGTGTTTCTTATATATAGACAGATCCATTGTATGCAGACTTGTAACTGGACCTATAGATATGGACACTTGCAAAATTATGTGCACCTGGCTCAAATAACACAGACATATCGAAATAACATGAAACTATTATGGGCAGCTTCCTGAAGACACCTGTCAGTGGATCTTCTTCGAGAATTAGACCTGTGGCTTGGCTCATGGCCTTGGGCCTGTGGGTTCCCCCAAACTTTAAAAAATCCATAAATCCCGAGGCCTGGTTTGGCTTTAGAAACTCCCAAAATAGAATTTGGTATAAAGGCTTAGGGTTAGAATATTTAAAAGTTCACATTTCTTTTTTGATGAGATTTTTTAATTATAAAAGAAAAGGCTAGGATTAAAATGAATAACATTTTATTTTTTTATTTTTGTATTGCAGATAATGCCAAAGACATTTTGGAGCACCCAAAGGATTTTGGGCAAGAGAGACGAAATGGAGCTGCATGAAGAATTTGGAGTCATTTGGCCTTTAGAACTAATCCCCTGCAAACCTGTAGCCTGAAAACTTGAAGCTTGCCTGTAGACTGCCTGTTTATTCCACAACCAATAATTGAAAGGATCCGACTTCTCGTATGGGGAGATTATTTTCTTGCCTACTCCTACTTCTTAACCAACTGTACTGGCTCTTATTAAGTGAAGTCATGCTTCCAATGAAGCCATGTCAGGAAATGATTTATTGACATCGTGCTAGATCTTTCCCCGAAAAATAAAGGAAGCCATATCATACAGAAAAGAGGTTTGAAAGGACGATAAAGACAATCTTCTTCTGAAAAAACTATTTTAACATCCATGCTGCTCATAGACTCTAAATAGTCAGCAAAAGGGTCATTGAAGTTATGATGAAATACCTCTTTGAGTTGTTGATCCAACTGACTGCAATGTTGTTGATTTCTTTCACTGGTCTTAATGCTGGATGTAGACTGTTTAATCTCTGTGGGAGGAAAATACAAACTCAATTTCTGATCATAACCTTTCTGCTCCTCTTCACCATCACTCTCTTTATATCTATTGCAAACTTTTAGTTCCTGCAAATCTTGAAACTGTAGGCTGCCCTCATGATCTTCTGCAAATCTGAAAATGTCACTTGCTGATTTATCAATCTGCTCAACATCTTGAAAGTTTTCAGAAGGAATAATCTGATCATCATCTTTAAAGATTTCAAAAGAAACAATCTGATCATCATGACCGTCATCTTTAATAGATGAATCTGATACAATGTTAAGGGCATCCTCATGGCTATCATAATGTGGATCAACAATTTCTGGATACTGAAGAGTATTCTCTATAGCAACGTACTCTTCATGAACATCTGAATCTTTAGTCAATAAATGAAATTCATGACAACATTCAGGATAGAGAAGATCATCTAGAAAAAGTTCTTTACAAAAGGAATTGAAGGCTAAATGGAAATCTGTCAAAGAACTAACACTTTCATTAGGAAGAGACTGACACCATTCACGAGCAATTCCCTCTAATGAGAAAAAGAAGAGTCAGATATGAACATCCTCATGTACAATTTCAAGTCGATGAATAAAATCATGAAAATCCAACAAGTGTTCAGCTAGCACTTCCCATTCTTCTCCTCGAAATCTGGGAAGGCTGCATTCCCATTCATCTCTGCTGGGCACTGGATTAGGGAAACCAACAATTTTTGAAAAATCACAGAACGCATACCTCTTAGATAAGATCTTGTTCATTTCATACCAATGGGGTCGCCAACGTATTTCAGAACAGTGGAGTCGCCACCGAATTCGTCATTCATGGAGTCGCCAGATAGATGATTACAACCAAATAATTTCCAGACTTTGTCTATCATCAAATCTAGATCTTGTCATCTCCCAAGGAAGCTAAGCTTCAATCTCCTCTCCCCGACAATGACGCCAATTTTTTATCACTCCAAGAAACTTCTTAGGGTTGTAGGTTAAGAATGCTTGGTAACTTAAGAATATGGTAGATTTTGTATGCTTGGAACAATAGGATAACTCAATAGCTAATGAAAAGGACCACTTCATACATTCGAATAAGACAATTCTTTTAGAACTCAATGACCAGACAACAAAGTTTGAATAGGAGATGAAGAATACTAGTCTAGATAACCAAATAAAACAATGTGTAGGGTCATACAAGATAGCAAGAAAACCTTTAGTTCAAGTTCATGAGCTTAATAAGAATATAACAGTTCTTAGAAGCTGAGCTAAACTGAAATAAAGTACAGAATGATGAAATTATGAGAAAATCTGTCATTGAAAACAAAAGAGGACTGTGATTCTATTATCAATAAAGAGTCTAGTGCAATAGCCAAAAAATGTCTCCTAGATTGCACCCCTAGTGCTCCAAATGTATTTGGATTTATAGCCTTATATCACATTTCTCAGATCCTAAAACAATGGATATGATATTCTAAAAACAGAAAGTAAACTATATTTACAAAAAACTAGGAAGAGATCCTCAAAATGAGGTCAATCCATATCTAAGAGTAGTAGATTGCTGATGAAGTGCAGTTTTAGCCTCCCAAGGCTGTTTGATTTGGTCCTCCAAAGATAAAATTCAAATTTGGTGAAGTGTGCAAAAACCTTGATATTTTGCCTTTGAAAAAGATGTCAAATGTAGTTGAAAAACCTCCTTTTGACCTTATCCCTCAAAACTATCCTTTGAATTAGACTTGATAATTCAACACCTGTCCATTTGAAGTGGTTTCAAATCATTCAAACTCAAAAAATCCCAATCTGGGCAAAAATTCGGTTATTCTGGCTGTGATAGGCTTTCACCGGCTGATTTACCTGAAAATCCACTCCTTAGCTGGTGAAAGGCGGAGCTTTCACCAGCTAACTAGAAAATTCAAGACGGGTTAGCTGGTGAAAGCACATATTTTTTCAAAATCAAATTTCTCAGTCACGGAGAGTCTGTTTTTCATACTTGAATAGTTGATCGACATCTACAAATCCTAAGCTTTTGAATGGTGCTTTCAAATCTGCATTTGGAGCCCAGGAAGCTAGTCAAATGTTCCCTACAAGATTAGGCATCATTCTTTCAAAAATGCTAGTGCATTTTTTATCGCTAACACATTGGACCTTTACAAGCCCTATAGCTCGATTCCGGAGCTGTTTTCTTTTCCTATCCATTATGCGCATAGGATGCACTTTCATGACACCTTCTTGCTCCACCTGAATCACATTCCAATCGATAACATGATTAGCATCAGGTATATATTTCTTAAGAAATGAAACATGAAACTCATTATGTACAATCATGGATGCAGGTAATGCAAGCATATATGCAACTGGTCCAATCCTTCCTAGGATTTCAAATGGCCCACAAAATCTGGCTGCCAACTTGGTACAGTTTCCCAGCCTCAAAGAACTTCTATTATCTTTCACTTTCAGGAAAACATGGTCACCCACTTTAAAATCCCTGTGGGTTCTATTTTTGTCAACATAACGTTTCTGCCTGTCTTGGGCAACTTTCAAATTCTGCTTAATTTTTATCATTTGCTCTTCCATTTCCTTGAGTAACTCTGGCCCAAATACCGCTCTGTCAACTGGATTATCCCATCTTACTGGAGTATTTCACTTTATTCCATAAAGCGCTTCAAATGGGCTCATCTTCAACGATGCTTGATACCCATTGTTGTAGGCGAATTCTACCAAGTGCAGCTAGTCTTCCCATTTTGATGGTTTGTCCATCAAATAAATTCTCAGTATATCTTCTATCACTCAATTCACCTTCTCTGTCTGACCATCGAACTCAGGATGATAGGATGTACTGAATTCCATATTTGTTCTGAACCCTTTGAACATCCCATTCCAAAAATTCGAGGTAAATTTCGGGTCTCTGTAAGACACAATTGTCTTGGGAATTTCGTGCAATTGTGCCACTTCATAAAAATATCAACAACATATGCTACCTTATGAGTGGTCTTTAATGGAATGAAATGGGCATCTTTTGTTAGCTTTTCCACCACCAACATGATGGAATCATGTTGCTTGCCTATTCTGGGCAATCCCGTGATGAAATCTATTGTCACCACTTCCCACTTCCACTTGGGAATGGGTAAAGGTTGCAACAACCCTGCTGGGTGTCTGTGCTCAGCTTTAACCTTTTGGAATTCCATACATCTGGCGATGTATTCTGCAATCTCTTTCTTCATACCTGGCCAGAAGTAATGGCTCTTGACTGTTGCCATAGTTTTCTGATATCCAGGGTGCCCAACATAAGACACTTTATGCATTTCTCTCAGAATCGCAATTTTCAAACCCTAGACATTAGGTACATAAACTTTGTTCTTGTACAAAAGTATCCCATCGGTTTCCAATTTATAATTTTCCACTTTCTATGGAATCTCACCTTGTTGTAGATTTGCTACCAGCTCCCTGTACTGCAAATCTTCATTTGCAGCCTCCAAAATTATGCCCTTTATATCATTTTGGTACATGCTAATGGTTGTAGCATGTAAGTTGTGCACCTTTATGTTGAGTGCATCAACCACCTTGTTTTCCTTCCCTTTGATATGCTTGATATCAAAATCGTATTCACACAGAAACTCCAGCCACCTACTCTGCCTAGCATTTAGGGTTGACTGATCAAACATATACTTTAGACCGTTATGGTCTGTTCTCAATTCAAACCTCTTCCCCATGAGGTAATGTCTCCATTTCCTCAGAGCGTGAACGATGGTTGCCAACTCCAAATCATGAGTTGCGTAGTTCCTTTCATGCTCTTTTAACTTTCTGGATTCATAACAAATTACGAATCCATTCTGACTGAGGACTCCTCCCAATCCTTCTTTGCATGCATTGGTGCATACCATGAAATCTTCATTTGGGTCTGCAATCCTCAGGATTGGAGATTGTTTAACAATTTCTTCAATTGCTGGAAGCTTCTCTCACAATCCTCTGTCCACAAAAACCTCTTCTCCTTCCTTTGCAAAGAAGTGATAGGGTAAGCTATTCTCAAGAATCCTACGATAAACCTTTAGTAATAGCCCGCTAGACCCATAAAGGATCTAACTTCCACCACATTTCTTGGTGCTGTCCATTATCTGATGGATTTAACCTTCTCAGGATCCACAACGATCCCTTGTTCTGAAATAATATACCCCAAGTAATGGACCTATTCCTGATAAAATGAGCATTTGCTCAACTTGGCATACAGTTGGTGCTCTGTTAGCACTTGCAGCACCATCCTTAGGTGTTGTTCATTCTCTTCCTCTGACTTGGAATACACCAGAATGTCATCCAGGAATACTATGACAAACTTTTCTAGATAGTCCCTGAATACACCATTCATCAAGCACATAAGAAAAACAGGTGCATTCGACAGTCCAAACGACACCACTATGAACTCATAATGACCATACCTTGTTCTAAAGGAAGTCTTGTTGATGTCTTCATTCTTTATTCTTACCTGGTGATATCCCAATCTGAGATCTATCTTTGAAAATATATTCGCATCCTTAAACTAATCGAAGAGGTCATCAATCCTCGACAGAGGGTACTTGTTCTTAACAATTACTTTGTTTAACTGTCTTAAATCAATACACAACCTCAATGCTCCATCCTTCTTCTTCACGAACAGGACTGGGGCACCCCAAGGTGAAACTCTTGGGCGTATGTACCCCTTCTTCAGAATCTCTTCAAGTTGCGATTGCAACTCTTTCATCTCTGGCGTACTCATTCTATAAGGAGATTTCGACACTGGAGCTTCTCTAGGAATTAAGTTTACAGAGAAGTCAATATCTCTCTTCGGAGGTAGTCCAGGTATCTCCTGAAATACATCTTCAAACTCTTTTAGTACCACACGGTCTCCAATCTTTGAGACCTCATCCTTATATGCTTCCTCCATATGGGCTACAAACAACTGACAACCTTTCCTGTAGCATTTCTTCAGTTGTAATGATGAAATTTCTTTGAAAACTACAACTCTGGGAATTCCTTGGACTGTTTTCCAATTCCCCTCGTCATCCAGGCAAGTAAATGCCTTGTTACAACAGTCCAGGAGGGCATGGTGTTGGTCCAACCAATCCATCCCAATTAAACATTCATAAGAGAGTAAAGGAAGAATATTCAATTCATCCTTCGTGCTCAATCCCTTCATGTCCACAAGACATGACTTAAATAACTCAGTGACTTTCCTCTTGGTTCCTGTAGCCAACTACACTAACCAAGACTTTTCATGTTTTCTTCTTGATAAATGAAAACTTTCCACCACTCTAGGATCTATATAACTATGGCTAGCCCCTGAATCAATTAAAATAGTAAAGGCATGGTTGCTAATCATACCTTCCAATTCAATCATGTGCGATTGAAATTCATCTTGCTTGTTGTCCAGGGTTGCGTAGATCCTTGGCATTCTACTACCCATGTCCTCCACGGTTTCATCTTGCTGAACATTATGGATGACTCTCACTTTATCATTTCTGTGTGAGAAATATCTGTACCTATGGTTTCCTTTACAACCCTAACACTCCATAGGTGTCTGTCTTGGCAATTGTCCACCCACTTCATCCTTTCTGGGCTCTCTAAAAGATGGTTATCCCTGAGGACTGTTTCTGAAAAAGGGAGGCTTGTTTCCCTTCTTCCTCTGTTCCTTCTTGAACTTCTTCTATCTTCCCAAGCCTTCTGAAAGGTAGGCTTTTCTCTCTGTTGTTCATATAAACATTTCTCTCTTCTTATCATTTCTTCCATAGACTTAGGGTCATCATACTGAATCTTGTCACCAATAGAAGGTGGTAATCCACGTAGATACCTCTGAATCTTGACAGTCTCCTCCTTGATGAACGGGACATACTTGAGCAGTTCCAAAAATGTTTTCTTGTATTCATCAATGGTCATGCTGCTTAGTTTGAGTTCAAAGAAATCTTTCATCTCTTTGTCATAATATCTTTTAGTCAAATATTTCTTCTCGAAATACCTCTTGAATTCCTTCCAAGTGATATCTTTATCTCTAATGTGCTACACCTGCACCAGTTGATCCCACTACATGGATGCTTTTCCTTTTAGTTGATACATCACAATTCTTCCTTCGGCATGAGAGGAATAATTATGCAATTGGAAGTACTTCCTCATGCCTAAGAACCATGTCTCGACATCTTCTTCCTTTTGGTGTTCTCCATCAAACGTGGGAGGCTTAATCTTATTCATTTCTCCTTTCAGTTCATCCACTCCAGACCTCCTATGCTTTTTGGTAGGATATGGGATTGAACTACCGCGTGTTTCTTTATTGGAATGCTTTGGGAAGCGACGACAATTTCCGCTAACACTCCTCGATCTTATTTTCCTCTCAGGGGTCCTGCGACTCCCTGTTTTTCTCATGTCACTCTCCTTTTCCAATTTATTTTCAATCCTATCCAGGATTCATAACAACTTCAAGTTGAATTCACCCTATTTATCCTGATTTTTCTTGAGCCTTCTACTATCATCTCGGTGAGCCTGGGCATCCTTCTGTAATATTCCAATGATTTTCATCATATGCCCTTCCTTATCCACCTCTTTTTCGTGCCCATTGGAGTTTGATACTTTGACTCCCAAGTTGACATCCCTTCTTTTTCTATCATTCTATGTGTTAACTCTAAAAAACGCACCGGCATTTTTGAAGGAAAGATGCCTAATCTTGTAGGGAAAAAATTTCCAGCTTCCCTAGCTCCAAATCCAAATTTGATTGCATCATTGGAAATCTTATGATCTGTAGTTAAAAATCGACTATTTGAACGTGTAAAACAGACACTCCACGGCTGAGAAAATTGATTTTTACCAAAGGCAATTTTTGTTGGAAATTCTGACTTTCGGTGGTTTAGGCGAACAGGACGACTGTTCATTAACCACCGAAAGCTGCGCTTTCGGTGGTAAATTCGCACAGAATCTTTCCAGTCAACCACCGAAAGCCTGTTTTAACTAGA
>SNQJ01S0226730.1:0-14649 GCA_010110895.2 Picea sitchensis | reverse complement strand
AAGGCCCACTATGGTAGTTAGATATAATAAATGTAAGAGGACTTCTTAGAAGGTTCTACTTCTAGAAGATTCCTCCTCTAGAATGTTATAACTTATTAGGTGATGGTAGTACTATATAAAGGGGTTCAAGAAATGTAATGAGATATGAAGAGAAGTATTGTATTGTGGAGAGGTATCTCAATAGGAGGATGCCCCCTCGAAGAGGCAAGTGAACAGGAGAGGATCTCTTCCATAATAGGATCCATTGTATGGTGTTTCCCTACCTCAAGGGTCTGGTAATAATAAAGTGTGTTTTTTTCTATCTTGCTTTTTGGATCTATTTTGTATTCAGTATTTGTGGTGATTATATTCATAGATCTATTCATTTTCTTAATAGTTTTGATGCTTAGATTTTCTTATGATGTTGTGAATGCTTGAGGCATTCTTGGTATGTTTGGTCTTGTACTTGGATATGGTATATGTTGGATGGTTGGCTGAGTGAGAAACACTCTTATGTATGGTATAGTATTGATATGGTTCTTATAGTTTACATATATGAGTTAATTGTACTTGGTTGAGGGATATATATGTTGTATGGTGATGTATGCATGAGATGAATGCATAGGTTGTTAGAGATGCTTCATTGATGACATGGTACATATCTGCATATGGTTGATGGTATGGTATATGGCACATGTTGTACATGGTTGATTCTTTTTTCATGATTCACCATTCATTGTTGATGTATATTTTGATTCATGATTGATGCATGAGATAATATGTATGTTGGTATACACTTGATGTATGGTATGGCACGTGCTTAGATGGTTGATGATCATATACAAGTTGATGAGACAATGACAGAGATGTGAGAGAGATATATACAGTGACATAGTTGTGACAATGACAGAGACAATGACAATGACAGTGACAGTGAAATAGTTGTGATAGAGGTTGTGACAGTGGCAGATTCCATGACAATGACAGAGTTGTGACAGAGGTTGTGACAATGGTAGATTCCATGACAGTTGGTCTACATTTATATTTCAGGGCGGTAGGATGGGGCAAATAAATGTGGTTGTAGCCACCTTCCAGTTGTAGCCTGAGAACCTAGGGGGTTGTAGCCTCCTTCTGGTTGGAGCCAGAGAATTAGGGAGTTGTAGCTTCCTTCAGGTTGGAGCCTGAGAATAGGGGGTTGTAGCCTCCTTCTAGTTGTAGTTAGAGAATCGAAAGTTCGTGCTTCCAATGAATGTTTTATTTTGATGAATATATAAGAAAATGATTCTGTGGTTTTCTCCCGTTTGTGTTTCCACGTAAATTATGGTGTACTGTGTATCTATTGTGATGTGATGTTGTTTATGATGATATATTGAATGCTAATGATAAAATGCTAAATATTGTAGAAGAATAAACTGTGGTTAAAAGTACAATAATTTCTCATTACCGATTCACCCCCCCTCTCAGTAATCCAACATTAAGGAGAGGATCCAAGCAATGGAGAGTGAGTCCATTGCGAGAGAGAATTCGGTAGTGTGGTATCTTTAGTACGCAGAACAATGTTTGATATTGTGGTTGAGTCATTTATGAACTATATCTTATGGTTAGCCTCCAGAGCACACTGATTGGATTTAACATGATTGTAAAAGGGAAAATGAAGGAAGTAATACATTTCAAGGTTTATATATTGTAGTACATGGAATACAAAGAAATGCATGTTTCATTTCCACAACTAATCTTGACTCTACATCCTTACAAGATTGTTGACACATAGGATATATTTTCTTACCAAAAAAAAACTATCTAGAAGGCACATGATCAAATGCAAGCAAGCACCGAGGACCAAGTATGTGGAAAATATGATGCACATGAGAAACATGGTTGATTTTTTTTTTGTCCTCCCAAATTTGCAAGAGAAGTTTGACAATGCATCCATCGGTGAGATTTGGGAGTCAATGTCCACCACATTCAAAGAAAGGTCTATTGGGATCAACATGCATAGATAGTATGGATGTGGAAGACATTCAACCCTATGTGATAGAGCTAATGAAAGATCAATATTTCCTTGAAAATGTGACCACCATAATAAGTACTAGGAGACAAACCAAATTAATTATGAAATTCACCAATATTAAACCCATGGTGGATTACAAATAATTTTAAGGGAGGAATAAATTTATTAAAACATATTTTCTCATTAACCAACATGCCAATCATTACTTCAGAGAAAAAAACATAGTATTTTGATTTTTTATAGATGAAATATATAAAAATATGTTATTGTTTTTTCCCCATTTTTACCATTAAAGTGTTTTATTTGACCTGACATTAAAAAAAAAAAAAACTCTAAATTTTGTACGTTTTAAAAATAAAATAAAATTATAATTAACACGTAAAGGTATTTTTTTGGTAAATGTTTGAAATTAGTGTTAGCTATCATATAAGCATTGAAGTAAAACTTAAAAAGTGTTAAAAAGTAATATTTCCATTTTATTTAAATATAGGGCATCATAAATGAATTGATTACATGAAAACCATAGCTTTGAAAAAATAAATGACATGAAATATTATTATTAATTTTAAAAAGTTAAAAAAAGCTTAAATTGTAGGTTAAAAAAACAACAACAACGTTGATTTTGTTTTGGAAAAACAATAAAAAACAACATTTTCAAAAAAAGTTGTCACTTTATAACTAAGATGATTCAAATGTAAAAAAAACTACCTCAAAAAAAGATGGGCACTACTGGTAGCACCAATTTTTGAAATGGGGGTAAAAACAACCATTAAAGGCGACCTTTGAAAAATGAAAGCTCTCGAGAGTTGTTGTCAAGTTGGTAACTAGTTAAGATGCTAAAGTGACCACTAGGACATTGACTAGATGCTATGTTAAGATTCTAAAGTGACCATTAGTACATTAAACATACACTATAGGGGGTCATTAGGACACTAAAGAGATGCTTACATGATGCTAAAGGGAGCCCTAGGATGCTAATAGTATGCTAAAGGGACCCTAAATGGAGTCAAATATGATGCTAAGGAGATTCAAATAGGATGATGAAGGGACGCTAATAGGACACTAAAGGGTTTGAAATAGGATTCTAAAGGAACACAAACAAGATGCTAAAGGGATGATAAGAGGACACTAAAGGGACATAAGTTGGATGCTAAAAGGATGCAATTAAGATACTAAAGAGATGCTAAATTAACCCATGAGGATGCTAAAATGACACAATAATCATGAAAAAGACTCATGATAGGATGCTTTTGAGACACAAGATTATGCATGAAAGAATATAGAAAGGATGTAGAAAATTATAGCTTCGTCTTGCATCCTTTTTTGAAATCTCCAATTCATAATTATAAAAAAATAACAAAGGGAGAGGATGCAAAATATTCCTATTGTAGTAGTGAAATCAAACTTTTAGGATTTCGATTGCGTACGGCCCTATCTTTCATTTGGCTAGGGGCCATACATATTTACTCTGGTAATGCTAAATGGAAAGGTGGTGTTTTTGTTTTGGTCTCCCATCAATTAATTGGAACTATTGTTGACTAGCAGTCTGACCCCTCACAAAGATTTATTTGGATGTTCCTTAATCTAGTGATTGACTCTTAGGCTAGGTTAAAATATATGCCACCAATGATTTGAGGGAGTGTGAAGCCTTTTAGGGTTGGATATCTTATGAATTTCCTAATGCCCCATGGCTCATGTCAGAGGATTTCAACATGGGAGTGTTAAGAAGAAAAATAAGGGGTGTTAGCTATATGCTTGTCATTTCATGAGCAATAATCCTTATTTTTGTTAAAGTCCAACCATTAGCTATTGATGACCCCAATTGGAATTGTTGGTAAGATTCTGATGAGGTTTAGTTCACTTGGATGAATTTCATAAAAGGAAAAGAAATAATCTACTAGTGTTTCAACAAATCTTTGTTGTCAAAGCTAAAATCATTCTATTTTGACTCCGATGAAGGATGAATAGTGCTTGATGAAGGTATAATCAACCTTTCAGATCACCAATATATCTAGTTTTTAATTTCTTGGGGAGGTCAAAAGATATTTTTTCCAAGGACTCGATATGTAATGAATGTTTCACACCTCCAAATCCTAGCTGGTTGTCTAGCCTACACCAAAACTACGTGGAAATCAATCCTTTACCACATAAGGATTTTGGCTAGATGGTTTGGTGGGAAGCTATAAATTACAGAACCATTTCCTTTTTGAGGGCATATGGTAGACAACTTGCTAAGAGTCATTGCAATTGCACCAAATTAATTAATGATGAAATGTAAGAAATCATGCAAGGCCTATAATGCCTCCCCATAATGAAGAAGATAAATCCAGTTCAATGCAGTTGTACCATCTAGTCCAACTTGATGAGATCCATGAGATAGAGGTGCTCAATTATGAGCAAGGATCCAGTAGCTAAAAAAAATGATAGGCCAACCAAATACTTTTGAAGGCACTCATCACTAAGGAGGATAGTGAGAATATTTAAGACACTCACCACTAAGGAGGATAGTGAGAACACCTTTTCTTAGAGAATTGTGTTAGGTTGTGCTACCAATCAAGAATCTATCAAGAAAGATTTTGTGGAACATTACAACACGCTATTCTAAACCTAGAGCATGACATAGGAAAGACATGTATTCTTCTAGAAGCATATTAACTTAGTTCATTGCTTGGATTGTACTAGAAAATGAGAAGATGTGATCTAGCTTCATCCCTTGATGAGCTCTTAGCAGTCATCCATGAAATGGCAGATAATAACACACCTGACCTCGATGGGTTCCCATGTGAGTTATAAAATGACACATGGGAATTTGTTGGGATATAAATTTTACAAGTGCATTAAGAATATCTTTGAAACCACTTTTTCAAAGTAGGGATTAACCAAGGTTTCATGAAATTCATCCCCAAGGTGGGGGACCAAGATTTGATTACTAGTTGGAGCCACATCACTTTTTTTTTAAAAACGTCCTACAAAATTCTATCCAAGGTGCTCTCCATGTTTATAAAACATATTATTCCCAATATCATCCTCCCCAAGAAGATAAGTGTTATTCAGGGGAAATATATCTTAGAAAATGTTATTGTAGTCTTGGAGGACATAAAATGGGATCAAACTTCCAACATCTATGCATTTTTCATTAACATTGACTTTGAAAAATCATATGATTGAATCAAATGGAATTTCCTACTCATGATTCTCAAAGCTTTGGGGTTGGATCCCATCTTCATCGATAATGTTGAAACCCTTTTTGTAGATGCCTCGACCTGTATTTCCATCAACAAATGTAAGTTTGAAAAAGTTTGTCTATTTTGGTTGATTAGGCAAGCCTTCCCCTTGGATATGACATTATATGTCTTGGATTATAAATCCCTTAGTTATACGTTGTGCTCTAAAGTTGAATTGGGTGTGATTTGAGGTATTCCTCTCCTTGAACCTGATGCCAGTTAATTGGTTAATGGAAACTTCACTAATAATTCCTTCTCGACGATTCTCAAATACCATACTTATTGGGTTAAGACCATGAAACATTTGGACACCTTTTCGGTGGCCTCATGGTTGAATATTTAGTGGGATAAAGTAAAATGTTACAAATAAATCCTATTGTGTCTTCATGGACCTAACTTCATTTTGGAAGAATGTATCGAGGCCCCTATGGAGGAAAATCTCCAGTCAGTTTGAGAGAGTAAAACCCCCAACCTTATTGACCCAAGAAGATAAACCCCAAAATTAATAGAGTCATATTCATATCATTTTTTTTCTTATTAAGCTCAATCTTTTAGATAAATAAATAAATCTAAGCTAAAAAATAAAAATGATAATGTAACAAGTTATTTTGAGTTGATCTAGAAATTATAAATCCTAAATGAAACCAACTTTCAATTTATTTTTATCTAGAGCACCATATATCCCATATTGGCTAGACCTTAGAAATGAAATGAACTCAAAACACATAAAAAAAATCAACTTGGCATTAAACATGAATCTAAAATTTGCAACCATATATCAGTAAGGAAGGATCCTTTATTTATCCTCAAGAGTTAGCTCAATTGGTCTTGGTGCCAGATGTTCGTACTCTACCCCAAAGTTGGGGAGGTCACGGATTCAACTCTCATGCTCTTTGGGGATACGATTTACCCCACTTACCATCCATGGATCATGGGGAAGTATTTGGTGGGTTTTCCGTAAAGCTTTCTCCGAAAAAAAGGAAAGATCCTTTATTTACATAAAATAATGAACAAGGCAGTAATTAGTTGAATCCTGTGTACGATCAATCTCCAAATAGCTATAAATTCTCACATAGTAGGAAATATGTAGTGGGAAATTTTTAATCCTCTCCATAAATACTCTATTATTTACAATCCCAAATAGATTCCGAAAGTAGAAAGAATGAAAAAGAAAGAAAGAATACAATGAATTAGAAGAAAGAGGTTCATTTGAAAAGGGGAAATTATTCTATACGAAAGAATTTATGCAAACTTTGCTCTCCAAAAAATAATAGACCTTATTACATTTATTTACACCTTAC
This sequence comes from Picea sitchensis, assembly GCA_010110895.2. Lineage (NCBI taxonomy): Eukaryota > Viridiplantae > Streptophyta > Pinopsida > Pinales > Pinaceae > Picea > Picea sitchensis. Next base: position 8,134 of record SNQJ01S0226730.1, on the reverse strand, counting down.
TCATCTAACTACCCTCCTTATATAGACTTGGAGGAGTTTAAGGATGGGTATTTATTTGGTTCTTGGATTGATGTGGCTGTTATTGTGGATGCTAAGGTGGCTTAATATTCGATTTGGGTGAGGAAGAAGAAGTGCTATACTATGAAGTGGATGAAGCTTCTCCTTAAATTGAGGCACAAAATTCAACATGTTTTGCAACCTTATCCCATATGGCCCATAAGCTCTAAAAATAGAGCATGTGGTTATATACAACTTCATATTGGAAAAAATGGATATCCAGGGTTCCAACATGCTCGAGAATTGTTGCAATATGTGGGGTGATTTTAACTCAATCTCGTTTACTTCCACTCTTCTCTAGTGCATTCTAGCAAATAGGTCTTCTTTTGGGACTATTTCATCTTTCATGTTCCATAATGAATGGAGGCTCAATTCTACCATCTCTTCCAATCTACCAATAAAGAGTTGGATTTTTTTCCATGACACCTTTCATCATGGGTGTCAACTTATTTAAAGTGATATTTTTATTTTGCAATGTTTTATAAGAACTTTTGACTTGATACCTATATTCAATTCCTAAGGATTTTAAGTAATCTACAATTGTCACATCTAGCATAAAAAAATCATAGACCATCTGTGCTTTATGTACAACATACACACTTTAATTATTTACCGATTCATTAAATTATTGATATTTATCATAATAATATAGGTACAATTTAATGTGTCTTCTCAAGTTGGGTAACTCATAGATGATTCTACATGAAACTAAATCTTTGGCATCAATGAATTTCTTTTTATCCAATGTTGCTACCATTCCTTGGTTAGCTTATCTTCCAATTGGGTATTGGCATTCTTCATGGATGTCAACTAGTTATACATATTGCCATTCTTTTCCCCGATCCCTTCCATCCATACTTATAAATGTTTGTTGGTAGCCACTTGCACATTAACTACTTACTCTTCTTAATAGATATACAATGAGACTATTCAACCTTCTCAATCAATGTTTCCGCTAGAGCCTTTAGCTCTACCACTGAAGCATTGTCATCAATATATAATGAAGATATCATTAGAGATACATCTAAAATAAACATTTGGCTCTTTACATATCTAACTTCCCATTTCAATTATTAGACCCTACTCTGTAATTTGACATTTTCTTTTTAAGCTTTAAAAACAATCATTAAGTCCTCTTGAGCCTTAATGTGCTAGTTGTGCCTTAATCTTCAACAATTCATTGGCCATCTTATATTTTTTTGCATCTATGACATCTTTATCTTGGATGAGTTGGATAATGTAATGGTGCTTCATATGGTCATCACCCTTTTGTTTTGAACCACCTTGGCCTTCAACTACTTGATTTCCTTATCCAACACATCCAATAGACCCTGAATTATTTTTGGAATAGGAACTTTGGAGGATTCCACCAACTCATCTTGTAATGCCTTTATACATTTCTATTTCTCTTTACTTAAAACATTGTAGTATTTTTTTTCCTCATTAGATTTAGTAACATTCTTTTTTTCTCTACTTAGATCTTGAGTAGCCCTTATGTACCCACTATACACATTAATTATTAATGCCATATTTATAAAAAATTTATTATATCTTCAACTATGACAACAAACATGTTAAAAGTGATTTGTTTTACATGAAAATCATCGATAGCCATACACGATTTTTGTTGTCCACCTAAGGAGAAAGAGTGGAAAAGGACAACATATATGTCTCATAAATCATATTAGCTATCAGTTGGGTAGAGGTATTAGCATTAGGATCAACATCAAACAAATGTTGACTCCTCCATTGTAGATCGTTGGCTTGTTTGAGAAATAATGCAGACAATGTGTTTGAAAGAGTTTAAATAGAATGAGAAGAAGACTTGTTTAATTGAGAATCATTGAAAAGAGTGTGTGAAATAATCTCCTTTCATATATTTAAAATGTCCAATGGTAAAAAATGTGTGGAAAAGGAGATTTAAAAGAAAAGGAAGAGGACAATGAAGTAAAGGAATATGAAAATGAAGATGATGATTATGTAGAGAAAAGTGTACCTTTAGAAGATGAAAAGGAGGAAGGAAAATAAGATAATAATAAAGAATGAATTTCAACTGGTAACCAAGGATGAACAAAAATAGGGACCAAAGGCACTTTAGGAACAACCTCAATATAATTTTCACTATGAGACTTCATATGATTAGGATCCTCCTCAGGGGGATCACTTTATTTCCTTTTCTTACTTTACCCTTCCTTATATTCATCTTCATCATCACTGACCTCTCTAGGTGGGGAAGGATCACTAGCGACAATTGAATTTTCCAATTGTTTCTCACCTTGACTGGAGGTTTTTTAAGGGTCTACCTCTTGTTGCTAGTTAGCTCCATTTTCTTACTTGGATTGTTGCTTCATAGTAGAATCACTATTTCCACTACCATTCATAATAGTTTCAACAATTTTCCCATTTGTTACTTCCATATCTACAAGGTTCCTAGATCAAGAAGTAGATGTAGCCACAACAGATGATTTTAGGTTCCAAATGAAGAAAATTAAGTATTAATATTTGAACATAGCCCCAAAACTTTGGGTCTCTTCTCAACTTCAACAACTGTCCATGGTCCTTCACCATGCTTCCCAAGGCCTCCAACCTTGGAGCATCCCATATTTTTTATCATACCAAAACCCTTCATAGAAAAAGCCTCTTTATTAGCCTTTGAAGCAACAAAGGGATCATGCATATTATTTTTATGAGGTTTCTTAGGATAATCCTCTTTATTTTGGGGCTAGAGGTGTTTTAAATGTCAATATATAGCACAAATTTTAGTTTAAAGTAGGTTTGGGTATTGGATCAAATAACATTGCAGAGATGATGGCCCTTAAGTTTCTTTTACTACTTGATGTAGAAAAGGAATTTCATAGCCTATATGTGTTTGGTGATTATTTAAACGTTATTAAGTAGGTCAATGGTGAATAATTATGCTCAAATTTCCTTTTGGTTCTTATTCTGGAGGAGATTAAAGAATTTTTCAATCACTTTGGATCTTTTAGACTTGGTCACACCTACAAGGAGAGGAACCAGGAAGCATATGCCTTTTCAAAGGTTGGGGTTCAGATGAAAAGTGGTCAATGACACATAAAGGAAATAAGAGGTGGTACAATCTTCGAGTACTACCACCCCCCATTTCATGATCCTAATCTTGTTGTTACTCCTGAAAGTCTATGATGCTCCAAATTTGTTGTACTAAGGTTGTGTTAGCACTTTGATGGAAGTAAATTTTTTGTTTACTTTCTGGAAATCTATATTTATGTTTTTATCTTTGACTTTTTTTGAGAAGGGTCTGTCCCCTTTTTAAAGGCACATTGCCTAATTTGGAGTTTTTATAATTGGATCGTTGGTAGTTTTTTATGGATAATACATGTATAAATATGTGAATATCTTTATAGATAGTCTATATGAGGCGAAAAAGTATAGTTTTGATGCTCTGTTTAGAATCAATCATCTTGTTTCCCTTTGGGACCAGTTTGAAATGATTGTACTAAATCATATACATAATGCAATTTTTTTTTATATAATTAATTTATGTTTTTTTTCCAAGGAAAATGAAAAAAAGGATTAGGAATATTAACTTGTTCGAGCAAAATTATTACACTCTTGGTCACTACAACAATTTGGGGAGGATTTAAGGGGTTTCCACCATTAACCTCTTCTATTGAATATAACTTGATATTACTATATGCATTTTCCCTATGATGTTCATCATATAGTTCTATGTTCATTTCATGCTCATCTATACTTTCATAGGGCTCCTATATTTTCCCAAGGTACTTTCTCATTTCCCACCACATCATGGCCTTATGCTTCATGAATTCCTCAACATCTATAATCTATCACCTCTTTCTAGCAGGAAACACTAGAAGATCTCGATCAAGTTTCAAAGGGAATTCCCCTTGCTTTCTATAATAGGTACAATACTAAGGGATCTCAAAAGGATTTCCCATCAACACTACCTCTTCCAGTTTCTTCCCTTTGTACTGAAACTCCTTACTCAAAATGGCCAACAATTTAGCATATGAATCATGTGTGGCATCCCCACACAACACTTCTAGCCATGGGATGAGTAACCATGATATGGGGATTTCAACTTTTGGCCCTTAGAGGCCATATCCCATCAATTCCATTATGTAAGACTGCTAGGAGGACCATAACTAAGTAAAATTCATGCCTAGTGAAAATTAAAATAATGCCACAAAAATAAACAAGCATGGATCAACAAAACTTTTGGTAATCAAATGCCCATGACCAGATTTAAGCACAATCACACACAATGTGAAAATACATAGATTTCCATTACAAAAAATAACATTAATTGCATATTATTCATAAAAAATGATAGAATACTTATCTTTTAACATAAATTGATCCAAGGAATTGGATACATGTTGAGTACACACCACACCCTAAAATTTAGAAAATTTAGGAACCTCTTATTTTTATTTTATCAAGCAATTTTGAGCATATTTTGTTTAGTTAATTGTATACATTTCATATAAGGGTAACCGATGTTTTTGGCCTTAATAAAACCCAAAAAAATCCTAAGTCCCAAAGCTCCATTTTGATAAACTAAAAGAGTTGTATCGACAAAGTCAAAGTGCTCATCAACATTGGAAAACAAAATTCAAGGGTTGTCGAAACAAGAAAAAGAACAAAATATGAAAGATGTTGATATAAAGAATTTGAAGTTTGTTGAAAGATATATTTTTATAGGTGTCAAAATAAAAAACATGAAGTTCACCGAAAGGGAAAAAGGTAAGTTCACCAATATAATTTTTCACGTGCAACAATAGGAGAAATTTTTGTGATTGTTGAAGAGAAAGCGAATTTTTTGAGTCCACCAATAAAAGAGAAAATGCAAGTTTTGATGCAATACAAATTTTTATAGGTGCTGAAATACAAAATTTGGAGTTTCCTGAAAAGGGTTTTGAGCAATTGATGAAAAGGAGGAAAAGAAAAGTGCGTTGAAAATAAAATATTTGTGAGTTTACCAATATTAGAGTTATGTCACTTCACCAATGAGTGGTATTCAACATAGTTACATTTTTTTATATCCAATTAGAATTTAATTTCTCTGATTTGGAAAGTCCAATAAGGTTAGAGTTGGATTTTGTTATCATATCGTCTATATTTGATTTGTTAGCCTTTAAATTCAAAATTTTCGATCAAGTTAACCATTAGAATCATGAATTTGAGCCAATCTCTGTGAGAATTGAGCATTGTTGATTGTTTCTACTGTGTGTAAGTGTTGTATCTATTGAGTCGAGGAAATAATCCTTTGTGTGAGTAGTTATGAGTGGTAGATTTGCTGTGTAAGTGATACACCCAATATGGGCTATGTGGTTCACCCAATATGGGCTACATCCACCAGAGAAATTTCAAGTCATTCCTTTATGATTCTCCAACAAATGAAGGGATACAACCTACAACACAACTGCTGTATCTTCCTCTTCTTTTCTCACAATCTCCTCCCTCAAACTGCAATACAATTCCCTCATACATAAAATAGGGTTTCCTTCTAGGGAAAAAAACCCTAACATAACTTCTACCGTCAGATATGCAACCTAATGATGAATGGTTTAGATTGACTATGAAATTACAATATTTTACAAGGATTTTTTTCTAAAAATTCTCTTTGGGGGTGCTTCCCCTGAACCCCCGCTAGGGGGGGGGGGGGATCCAATGAATTTTCCTCACCCCCCCTTGGACCCCCCTGGTGACAGATGTGGGGGGGAAAGCCCCCTCACACCCCCTGTCGGGAAATGGGATCCAAACATGGCTGCAAAAAGACCTCTGAATCAGGAATATAATCAATCTCCACAACTAATAGCTTGAACTTCATCTAGTCATACCTTTTGTGAACTACTTCTATGACAAGAATGATGTAGTAAATATTTTGGCAAACTGGTGGAAGGAAGAGAAAAAATTATTAAATGGAACCAATGGTTGGTATGTTATCATTGGTTTGAGAGTACCATGCGTGTACCTTATGGTATTAATATGTATGTTATATGGAGATAAGATTTGTTCAATATTTTTAGATGCATGGGTTCTTTTAACATATACAATGGCTACAATAGGAGGGATATTTAATTGGGGAGACATTTTATCCTACCAACTTGGTGTTATGATTGAGAGAGTTCATAAGACAAAATAATAGCCCAGTGTAGTTCCTTCTTTTTATATGGATTACTATTTATTAGATGCGTTTTGTGATACCAATTTATTCCCGGGTCTTAACCTTAGTTGGCATGTCTTAAAAGACCATGTTCGTGTCTATTTTTAGATCTTATGGGAAAATAAGTACTAGACGACATATACAACTATTTGTGATAATTTCTTGGCACATTTGTATTTTATAATTTTCTGTGAGGAATGCCCCATGCTAATTGATAATAAAAATAATATTATAATTCATATTTGTAACTGGTATATACAAGAATACATAAGTTATATAATGATATTTGGTACAACTATAACACCTCATATTTTTCCAAAATATTTACTAGATAGGTGTGTTGTGAGAGATATAACTTATCAAACAATCCTGTGAGGATTAAATGCTTCGCTACTAAAAGAGGCAAATCATTTTTTTTTTCATCCCATATAGTTTTAAGCTCAGACATTATTTCATCAAGGATCCAAAACATGCAAGGAAGAAAGAAACTAGCCATCTATAATACATGTTCTCATTGGGACAATTTAGAAGGCATGATATCGAGGGGCTGGTTTCCAAACATCATGATTTTGTGTCTATAATAGTCATGAGAAGTGGGAGGATGAATTATTATTTGAATATGCTCATGATCGAGATGAGGAGTTAGAAAGAAAGAATAATCCTCAAATCACAAATTTTAAATCTCTATCCACAAATGAAAATATACTAGAAATATAGAGAGGATTAGTTGCTGAGAGAGTGGCTGAAGAAGCCAAGATATTAGAGGAAAGTAGATTGAAGGAAGAAGTGGAATTGAATGCCATTCAAGATGATCAGGTTAGATTATAGTAATATTAAGAATCCAAAAGAAAAGGATAGGAACAATTGAGAAGAAAATAAGAAGAAGAGGCTACTCAAGAAGAATTAGAAGCAAAAATAAGGATTGCTGAAGCATAACAAAAAAATAAAGACTTGCAAAGGTAGAGAGAAAAACAAGAGTTAGAAATAAGTTAAAATAAGAGAAGCTTCAACAAGAAGAAGAAAATATAAATAAATAAGAAGAACAACAACACATAATCATCGAGGAACAAAAAAATAATTTAAAATAAGAAAATTTGGAGCAAGAGATGGAAACAAAGGAACATAGTACTACAAAACAAACACCAACTGATAAACCAAAGTAACAATCTATAGGTTTACCCAAGAAATTTATTGATTTAATTGTTATAGCAAGATTTGCCTCACCATTGCTATCTTGCACAGAGGGCATTTTTCCATTTCCCTATGCAGACTTATCAACCCCTTTTTGATAAATCCAGAGCCAAAAATATATATATTTTCCACATATACGCTCCCTAACTGCTTTGCAAGATGCGTATACACTTGCTTCTCCACTACAGCTCGCGTATATCCATATTTGTGCTAGAAAATACAAAATGAGGTTGGGTTTCCATGTCATGAAAGAAGATCTGTGATCTTTGGCCTTCCATATACTGGAAACGTTCTGACTCGGCCCTTCAGTTGCATTCTAGAGGCTATAAGAGCACAATTTCGAGCTATGGAAAAAGGAGAAACCATTCAACTTTGAGAGCAAAGTTACTCTAGATAAATTACTTCATATTGAGTCTACATCCCTTTGTCCCTCAAGTCTGAACATAGTGTTCAGCCCCCAAGCTCTTTCCATATTGTCGAGAGGACCTCATTACCTATTTTCTATGAGCTTGCCTTTGGTGGAGGATTGAAGTGGTGGAGACCCAGTTGGAAGGAACTTGGTTTCTTGGTTTCGAACCGTGCTAACACAGAAGTCTATAATGTTGATACTTCTGTTGATCAATTATTAATAGAAATACTCCTTTCCCGTCCTATCAATATCTTGCAAATATATGATTATTATCCATGGGCATGTTTGTAATGTTTATTAATGGATTG
>SNQJ01S0226729.1:0-13572 GCA_010110895.2 Picea sitchensis | reverse complement strand
GGTATCGTTCACTAAGCCCCGTATTGATCCTTAATATGAAATTGAAAAAACTGAGGATGCCATCTAATTAGTGTTCATAGTTATGAGTAGTGTGGGAGAGTTATATTGAGCCAAAGAAAATCATGTTTACTTTGTTTATGATTTTAGGAATCCTTCATCTTGTCTAGTGTTTGAATTATACTGGAGTTGCGCAACACAAATGCTGTGTTTGTCTCGAAGAAGAAACAATCAAAGACTTTTTTTGGTTTTGTCCTTTTTCTTAGGTAGTGGGGGAGTGGGCCTCAAACATGTGTGTTCATGGCTTCTCGTATCCATAATTGGGAAGTCTTCTCTCCTTGGAGACAAACTCCCATGGGTTGTTGATTCTCAAGTCACATAGCAACTTGTTAGGATAGAGATTTTATTTTTTATATGGAAAAAGGGAAATGAATGTATTTTTAAATATGCTCTTGAATTTTTGCAAGTTACGTTGGTGTGATGGGGCTCTAATTTGTGTCAATCTCTACTTGTAGACTTGGGTGCAAGCTAGGAAAGTGGATCTCAAGTTGGGGCATTGTAGAAGCCTTTAAAAGGAGTGGGGTTGACTCCATGCACAATGTGTCGAGTCTCCCACGACGTTCAGTCCTACCTAGTTCAATGTAGTACCAAGGAACACAATAAATATTGAAGCTCATAGCACCACTTATTGTTACCTCCTCCTTAACCAAAGAATGACAAGTTCCCACGGCTTGACTTGACCATGTTGATGGAAAATCACCCTTACCAACATAATGAAGATGAATGAGATCCCTCATCAATTATTAATCCATCACCATTAAATGAGTGGGGCATGAAACATAATGACTATGAAAATGAATGGGATCCCTCCTAAAGCATCGCCATTCATGACACTGACATGATACTTTTCATTATTGCATAATTTTTTGTGGCTATCTTTATTATCACTAACTAGCTTTTGATATATTTATTATCACTAACTAGATTTTGATATATGCTTTCTATTCTCTAAACTTTAACTATATCAACCCTATTTTTTCTTTTGACATGTAACACCCTTGACATGGATTCTCTATTTGTTTTGAAGTGCAYGCTTGRGCRTGTGCTAGTTGCTAGGCGATTGTGGTATATATATGCTTTCTATTCTCTAAACTTTAACTATATTAACCCTATTTTTTCTTTTGACATGTAACACCCTTGACATGGATTCTCTATTTGTTTTGAAGTGCACGCTTGATCGTGTGCTAGTTGTTAGGCGATTGTGGTATATATATATGCTTTCTATTCTCTAAACTTTAACTATATCAACCCTATTTTTTATTTTGACAATTAACACCCTTGACATTGATTCTCTATTTGTTTTGAAGTGCATCGTGTGCTAGTTGTTAGGCGATTGTGGTATATATATATATATGCTTTCTATTCTCTAAACTTTAACTATATCAACCCTATTTTTTCTTTTGACRTGTAACACCCTTGACATAAATTCTMTATTTGTTTTGAAGTGCACGCTTGAGCCTGTGCTAGGTGCTAGGCGATTGTGGTATATGAGGTCCATTAGATGACGAGGGATATTTATAAATGGAGTGAAAATATGATGTTGTTTGGAACAACTTCTAGGTGTTTGATACTAGGCATTCAAATTGCTATGTATTCAAATATTCTAAAATTGCAATTCAATTTGCAAATTTATACCTCGAGACAAAATCCACTAAATAAAGAGACGTTAAACATGCCAGGCCACTCTTGCCTAGAGGTTGCTTGGCGTTCAAGTCTGATGGACCCCATTGATAGGGGCAGTCCCAGCAAATTGTCTGCCCCGTCATGCCCCACGATGTAGGTGAAACGATTCACGAGACGCCGGACAAACCGGGGAGAGCGAAAGATGACCTAAAATCGAAGGACAAGTACCGGTCAGTTTTCACTGAACCAGTGATGGCAATATCGCGAGCATCCACGTGGCAAAGTACTAAATCACCGCATTTTACGTCAACCCTCCCGATTGGATGACAGCGCCGTGTTTAAGCATATTTGTGAGCGGAGTGATTTTTATTACAAGCGGTGGCGCTGGCCATTGGCATGCCCAGCGCCGCCCCTCGTCTGTCTCCAGCTGGTATGTCAGCTCAGTTTGTGAGATCTGAGATTCTTGATCTTGATCTCCAACCATCGTGTCATGCAGCGCAGAGGTGAAATAAGTAGAGCACGGGCTTTGTTCAATACACAATTATTTGGTTGGGAGTTTTCGATTATTATAATGATAGGGAGAGTGTTTTTAACGGCACTAGTGTCGCTGCTGTTGCTCTGCGCGAGCACGGGGATTGTGCTGGCGGCGTATCTCTGGTTCGTCCGGTACTTTCCTTCCCACGAGATAAGACAGCCGCCATTAGAAGACAACACCAAGCTTCCCAAGCAGCACGGCCTCTCGGAGGCTGAACTCCAGCGGTTGCCCACCTTCGAGTGCCACGAAGGAGAAGAGCGCTCATTTGAGGGCGGAGGAGGCGGCAACGAGTGCGCTGTGTGCCTGGAACCTTTCCAGAGCGGGCAGCGTTGCCGCATGATCCCGGCATGCAGCCACGCCTTCCATGTGCACTGCGCGGACCCCTGGCTCTCCAGGCGCTCCGTGTGTCCCATTTGCAGGAGGAGCGCCGCTTGCAAGAGCGAGGAGAAGATTGGTGTGAATGGTGGCGCTGCGGCGGCGTTGCAGAAAGAAGAGGGGAGTGACGAAGAATCAAGGCGTCGCTCTGCGCATTCGGCTGAGAGTATCGTGGTCGATATGCCCATTGCCATAACACATGCAGGCTACAGGGGTATATTGTATAATACAGCTTGAATTGGTCTAACTGTTAAATCAGAGTGGTAGGGTATGTACATGTTTGTAAGTTCACAAGGTTGAATCCTAAAGGAGAAGGTTGAATCCTAAAGGGAGAAGTAGGATAGGCACACTTTCAGTGTCATTTTTTTTTTATCATAGATCTGAAATACAGAGATAATTTATTTTATGTAGATATTAAAAGTTTTAGCTAGATATTAAAATTGAGTATGTAAGGAATTTGGATGATTTTTTGGATTTTTTTAGATGTTATTTTTTAAAAGTGTGTTGGTAGTGACTTGACTGTGTTTAAATGTTTTATGTTCTGGCATTTTTCAGAATTTTTTGTTGTTTAAATTGCATTTATGAATTCATAAATGGATTCAGAAAAATTTATGGGGCATTGGGATTATACAGATTTACCACTAGCTTTGTTTAATTGTTCTACTAAATGGTTTTTTTAGCTGAAATCTGGTACATAAATCTGTACGAAATCACTATTTTTTGTTGTTTAAAACCTATTTCTGAATTCAGAAAGCTAAAAACTCCAAGACACTGGAATTATAAGAAATAATCACTCAAATGTGTGAATCTAACAATTTCTTGCAGAAAAATATTTAGAGAATAAAAAACCAAAATGTAAAATATTTAGATTACCAAGTAAAAAATTAATTTGACCCTAATAAATTAGAATTTTGTTATGTAACTTTTCCTTGAGGTAATTATTTTTTTTTTAATAATATTAATTAAATTTTATTTTATAGAATGGATGAATAATGACTCATAAACATTTGTTTGGTAATTAAATTAAATAATAAATAATGTGTAATAATTATAAAAGTAATGCCCAAAGGGGTTGGATCCAATGGTGGAAAGCGAGGAGTTTTTCACCGTTGGGCAAGGTTCAATTCTCGTGAGGGCTTTACCTGGAGCCATGGGGACACCAAACAAAAAAAAATAATTATAAAAGTAATAACAATAATATAATTGTATATGATATGATGTTTTATAATTAATATTAAAATAATTACGGATTTAAAATTATAAGGATTTTTTTTTTCTAAATGATATCATTGGCAAAAAAAACTATTGATTTTTATGGTTAGGAGCATTTGAATGGTTGGCTTGCCCTCATGAGGCTCACTTTTTGTAAAAGTAATTAGATAAAATTGATTGTATGAAAAAGATGTGATGTTGTATAATTATTTTAAGTTTTGTTTAAATTTGGTGACATAAATTTATATAAAATTAATTATAAATTGTTTAAATTATATTTTTAAATGTAAAAATGAGTATAACATACTAAAAAATTAAAAGACTTCAATCTACCTTAATATTAAGGTAAATAATGAAAAATTAAAATATTGAAAGTTAATTTAACATCAATATTAACTTTTAAGAGAAACCCTTTGGAACGAGATAATGTTTTCAAATGAGAAAAGGAGGTGGATAGCGATGTGCATCCAACTTTGTAAAGTTGGATATATGACTCATTTTAGGAGAAATATTTTACTACTTGAATTTTGTTTCTTTCAAGATGTTACTGGTCCCTATCTTTGTTAGGTAGTTTTTGCTCTGTGGTGAAAGCCTTTTAATTTTATATTAATTCACTTGAATTTGCAAGATATTTTAAAGTTTTAATATTTTTTATTAAGTTAAAAAATATATATATATTATTATTTTTTAAATTAATAATATGATATTGTATTGGTTCAAATAATGTTGACGAGACTATATTTTTCATGGTGGGTAATTTTTGGTAAGTATTTATTAAATCATGAAAATTATTTAATATATATATATAAAATAAAATGAATCATTTAAGTCTAATATGAAGTGTGCACTTAATTTTTTGATAAATGTGTCAAACATTGTAAACAAAGCTTCTATTCACCCTCCTTCTTACATGCAAATCAGTGCAGTCAATGCAATGACTCATCTCTATTCTCCTTTTCTTGTTGCCATTGCTATGACCCTCCACTTGGTATGATAACGTCCACGCATAAACTTGCTTCAACTTGTGGCATTCGATCTATGACATTTAAGATCTAGTACTGAGCTTGTTGTTGTGTTATTCCTTGTGGTCTTTCATCCCTGCAACATACACAAAATAAATAGCATGAGCACCAATGATAATCATCCATGTGTATCATTTTCCAATAGTTATCATGCATGCCAATCTTCTTGTTTTCCACTGGTAATAATCCATCCATGCTGAGCTGAAGAAACTATTTTGAATATCTAGTGACATATGAGCCTTAGAATATTCATACTCTCGTTTATTTTGGTAAAAAACATTAACCCTTGCTTTGTGCTCTTTCAATTTTAGAAATAATCTGAAGATTATAATATGTAGTTTGTATTACAATGCTTTGGCGTACTTACAATATATTTGAAGAAGGTTTCCAATACTAAAAATATTGGCTTTGTTGTTTTTTTTATGTAAAATTCTCTAGATTATAGATCTGTACCCGATTGATTGAAATGGTTTTACATGATACTTTGCTTTGTAGAGTCTGATGATCTTAAAGGTCAATACCCACAGTAATGGCAATCTAATTTCCTTAGATTTCTCATCAAATCCTCTTAGGGTGTACCATGATCAATTCTTTACACAAATAAGGTTTACTTCTTTTATCCCTTTAATCACTCCTAGAGATATGTTCTCTTCATAATCTGGATTCACTCACAATCTAGATCGAATTCTCACTTCCTCGTGTTCTTTCTCAGATCTCCACTAGATCTTGCCCATAACCATAGCCCTATGCTCCTCACGTGAATTTCTCAAAAAATTATTTTCCCATAGAACCAAAGACTGTGCTCTTGGCTTATAGCCTTAGTTTTCGGGGTTAAACTTAATCTCCCTATGATCGTGCATTGTGACTGTGCAATAATACACTAATCACAGATCTCTTATCTTTATCCCTGGTGCAAAATCAATGGTCTTGTTTTAATCAAGTGATGAGATGCACGATTATCGTTCGTTTCGAGGCCAAAGGTCTTCCCCAAATCCCAAATACAAAAGGGACCAAAATGGTCTTCCTTCCAACATGTGGAATGGCCTTTGATGATTAGGATCATTTCGGGCATCGACCTTTGTTAACCTTCACATATTTCCATGATGCGAAATGTCCCTTCACAGTGGATCTTTAATCTTGGATCCTAATTCGATGGTTCAGTTAGATCACACTTTCTCTGCATGGGACTTCAATCTGACGACTTTCCTCCATGATCTGGCAACTAATACAAATCCAATAAATATCCAACAATTTCTATAGCTCCTCAACTCTTTCCTTGTTTCACTAACATAGGGTCACTGTTGATCCTATCGTGATCAACAATGCTCATGATTTCTTTAGCAACATTCTCCCTCCTAAGCTTTTAATAACTATTGTGCATTCCCCTATGCATTGTTCTTCAATTGCTAGCCCTCCTAAGATTTTAATATCTCATTACCTGCAAACAAACTTAAAGTCTACAATTCAACCATTATACCTATCCATAGGGCCTTTCAATACCTATTTCCATAGAGACATGATCACAGAGGTATTCATTCAATGAAACAAAGACTTCCTTCTGGGCAAAGCTCAAAATATAGCTTCCTTTTTTCTATTAATTTAGTATACATAGACTATACATGAAATACATAAGGCTTCCAATGCCTTTTTCCCTCTCTCTCGCCTAACTCCTCTCTCAATTGGCGACACTCTCTTTGGCCAAATTTCTCATCGATTGGCCACACTCGAATGCCTTTAAGGCTTACATCTTTTGTACAAAAGGATACTGAACTGAAATTGTTCAGATCCACAATAAACTCAACAATCTCCTAAGGATCCTCTAAGATCCACAATTCACTCATTCAACTCCTATATTAGGACTCTCAATCTTCACAAGACTCAAATTATCCTTTTACATTAAATTAGAGAAACTAATTCACAACAAACCCAATCTCTAAGATTCTCTCATGTTCTTATACATTTGAGAACATTTACAATTCCTCACATTCATTAATCAATCCCTATCTTAGGTCTTGTTTATTTTTCATATGAGATAATATTGTATATGAATATCTTATTATAATGACGAGTGTTCCATATATAGAGAACATATGGTAACCATCCATGAAATGATGAGTTCCTTGAATAATAAATAACTACTTATTTATATAGATATTTGTACTTTGTATTATAAATATCATGTCATATATATATATGGAATACTTTCTTCTCAACGTAGTCCAAACTTCAACACTCCCTCTCAACGAGGGAGACATTCTTCATCATGCCAAAGTTTGTCTCTAAAGTTTACAAACTTCACTCTAGACTCATGACACCTGTCGGTCTTGGGAGATGTCTCTCTCCCACCTGAACTGAGGGGAAACTCCTTCTACAACTCTCCCTCTGAGCTAATTGAGTGTCTCTGAGATCTGGCTCACTTTGGGTCCACATGTGATAGCATCTAACATCTTTAAGTCTTTATTATTCCAAGTCAAATCACCATGAATAAGGAAAAAGATCACACCAAGGACATTTACCACAGGTACACCCCCGTGAGTTAATGTCAGCCCAATGCTATTTGATACATGAAAAACACCCCAAGCACCTTGAGTCCATATCTCTCCTTTTTGTGATCAAGGAAGGACTATGCTTGCGCCCATTTATCATAAGTACACCCTTGTGATAAATGTATCCTATCTCCATTGGTCTACAACCCAATCTAGGAGAAGGTCTTGCCTGGTGCTTACTAGGGACATTTACTTGTGTTTATACACATAATGTAGTTGGTATCCACAAGACTTGAGCTAGCTCATCTTACAAGGGGTGGCCAGTCCCTTAGGGCTAATCAAGCTAAGTCATCTTGAACCATACTTGATATATCAAAGTTCCCTCATGAAACCAATGTCTCAGCTCACTCATGAACCATGTCCATACTAGACATCTTGTGGTTCCCTCATGGAACACATGTCTAAGACATATCAAGGTTCCCTCATGGAAACAATGTCTTCTCTAGGACACATTGAGGTTCCCTAATGGAACCAATGTCCCCCTAGACATATTGAGGTTTCCTCATGAAACCAATGTCTTGGTTCCTTCATCTGAACATTTGAGACATGTAAGGATGAAGTCCACATTCCCCCCTACTAGTCCACATAGGACGCTTTAGGTAGAATTTCTCTCGCTTGTTGCCTCAAACATCAACACTCCCTCTTAACTAGGAAGGTATCTTTCCACAATGTCTTTATCTAGTAGTCCATTGACTACTTTAAAATCAACTAGTAGCATACAACTACTACCATACTATCAGTAGCTCAAATCATCTGTCACAGTCTCTGTGGTCAAGAAGTATCACACAACTACTTCCAAGCGATCTGGTAGTCTCCATGGCAATCAGCTAGTAGCACACAACTACTATAATTCCATCCAATAGAACACGATTGTGTTGTTCCATAGTAGTACAAAACTACTGTCCAGTGGTACACAACCAATGCTAGTAGCACACAACTATTGTACAGTGACACACAATCAGTGCCAGTGGTACACAACCACTGTAGTAGCACACAACTATTGTCCATAGACACACAATCTCCGATAGTGGTATACAACCATTGTAGTAGCACATAACTACTGTCCAGAGACACACAATCTCCGCCATAGTATCATGACTACACATGTGTCTCGAGTTGTCACGTACTCAACAGAGTGTCACATGACTACAAGGGCCATTCTTCCTAATCAAGTCGCTATCTATGCCACATATAGGGCCGAACTTTACAAGCAAACATATTCTTTTCTAGAATATTCTTTTTCGAATATATACATTATGAAGGTCGACCGTAGTTAAAATTTCAACACTCCCTCTTAACTAGGGAGGTATTCATAACAAACAACTAAATGTATTCAAGTTGATCAATTTTATCTAATGAAAATTTACATCAAATATATCATGACATATCATCAACTACATCATATATGAGCCATAATTCATTTGGCATGGTGTAGATCAAGTCATATCATCCACTGTATCATCTCTAAGTCGTACTAGCATGATGCGAATGCATCATATCTAAGTTGTACTAACATGATGTGGAGTATCATCTACATCATCTCTAAGTTGTACTAGCATGATATTTCTGCATCATATCTAAGTTGTACTAGCATGATGTAGATCAATTCCTCTGTACAATCTCTAAGCTATACTAACATGATGCTACTACATCATATCTAAGTTATACTAGCATGATGCGATTCAAGCAACTACATCATCTCTAAGATGTACTAGCATGATGCTACTGCATCATATCTAAGTTGTACTAGCATGATGTGAGTCAGGAAACTGCATCATCTCTAAGTTGTACTAGCATGATGCTAATGCATCATATCTAAGTTTTACTAGCATGATGGAAGCCAGGAAACTGCATCATCTCTAAGTTGTACTAGCATGATGCGACTATGGACATATGTATCATATCTAAGTTTTACTAGCATGATGCAAAAAAATCGTATCTAAGTTGTACTAGCTTGATATAGATCAACACTCCCTCTCAACCAAGGGAGAAATCTCTATAAGTCCCAACTTGTCCCTGAAGTATACAAACTTCCCTTTGGACAAGGTCTTCGTTAGAATATCCACTATCTGCTAATCGATGGAGATATTATGGATTTTTACTTCTCCCTTCTGGACTCGATCACGGATGTAATAATACTTGATATCAATGTGCTTCAACCTGTCATGGAAACATCGAGTTCTCTGAAAGCTTCACACAACTTTGATTGTCATAGAATATCACGGTTGAATCTGACAACTGATCAAATAGTATAGAAATCCATCTTACTGAGCCATATTGCCTCCGTACATGCATCACAAGCTGTAATATACTCTGCCTTTGCAGTACTAAGTGTGATAGACTTCTACTTCTTGCTAGTCCAAGATATTATAGGAGAGCCCAAACTGAAGCATACTCCTGAAGTAATCTTTCTATCATCTGCACTCCCTGCCCAATCATAATCTATGTATCCTTGCAGTTGTACATCACTGTTTGAGACATATCTCAAACCATAGTTTAGCGTGCCACACAAATATCTCAATATGTGCTTTGCGACAATCCAATGCTCATGTCTTGGTTCCACCTGGAACTAGCTCAACATGTTCACAACAAAGAAAATGTTTGACCTGGTATTAACCAAATACATTAGTGAGCCAATCAACTACCAATACATGGAGGGGTCTACTAGATCAAAATCAAAGTCGCTCAACTTCTTTAGGTTTGTCACCATGGGAGTTTCCATTGACTTGCATTCCATCATCCCAAATATCTGAAGGATCGTGATAACATAGTTCCCTTGAACAAGGAAGATCTCACCTAGCTTCTTCCATAATTCTAATCCCAAATAGTAATGCATTAAGCCAAGATCCTTCATTTCAAACTCTGAGGCCAACTCTCTCTGTCACTGAAAGCCTTGTTTGTCCAGTTTCTCCCGCTTTCTAGGAGAACCCTCTTGCCACTAACCTCTCTTTGTACTCTTTCAAATTTCTTTCTTGAAGGTTACTTCCTCTTGTTTCAATTTTTATCTCTATAGTAATTTATTACTTAGGAGGAAAGAAAGAAATCTACTCAAGTCTTGTTATGATAGGAACCTATCTTAATATCGATACTTGTTGGTTGATTAAAGTGCCATAGAGTTCAAATATGCATGCATTTAAGATTGTGCATTGAAGTGTGCTCCAATATTCACACCATCAAATATGATGCAATTCTAAGAAGACCATGTCCTCTTAGATTATTATAATCACCATTTTTTTGCGTGATCTATATAATATTAGATCCCACTATCTTTACTCTTTGGAAACAAAAAAATGCCTCCAGCACATTCATGGGAACTCCAATAATAAAAATTCATGGACACTCCCGCAAGGATACTTTTGATTAGGTCAAACCCAAGATATCATACTCATGACCATGCTTTCTCTTCCCGCATCTGGACCATCTCTAGTGGTCTCTGTTATAGCCAAGCTTGGACAAAAGCTTGTGCACACAACGAAATGGGAATTATGACAAAAGACTTAGTGATACCATGTTATCAAATGTTAAGACATGTAACCATGGACCTCATGTGGATTGGAATTCATGCCCCAACACAATCAAATGACTGGAAGAACTCATTGTGATTCAAATGGTTGAATTCATCATGACATTGAACACTACATACAATGCTTCTCAAACCTAAATTTTGTTTCTTGTCACATCTTGTCAGTTGCACAGATTGTGATGGATTGGAATCGATGTAGGATAATTTTGCAGAATGATTGATTTGATAGTCAAGTAAAACCATACTCTATGGACCTTCCCAAACCAGGAATACTTTGCTTGGGAAAACATGTGCTTATGGGATTTGTGTTTGTCTTCCATCACATCCATCATTTCATCAATCTTTTGGGAGACTATATTTACTATCGAAATTTCCAGAATACATCTTTTTTGGTCCAGTCTTCGACCTTCAATATTGGCATCGTTAGGTTATATTACAGAGTTAGGATTCCTATAACTTCGAAGTGGTTCTATATAGAATACCCTAAAGTCTACTCACGCATGTAACTCATTGTGTTGTGACTCCAAATAACCTACTTCCTGGCACTTGGAGTTGCACAAGTTTATTGAGGCTTGTAATTTATCATGACCAGTATTATAGTGGCCATCATCCTGCATGATAAAAGTTTAGGATTTTGTTCAAGATTCAATAGCAGATCTGCTTCAACATTTTGCCTCATTCTGGGCATCATGATCTTCACACAACTCCTGGTAACCCAATTTACTTTCCAATGTCGCAATCTTCGAGGCAGGTAAAACGCTATTGTTTGCTTGCGATGGATCTTTCGAGTAGGCTACAAAGTACATAGGCGGGTGTTGTTTATTAACGTACCTAGAGGAGTCATCTTCATGATTATATTTCAGTCATAAAGGGGAGGCCTAGAACCTTACAGGCTTTAGACTCATCACTGCTATCTCTCTCATTTTCTTGGGCCCTCCCGTGAGGGAGTCAAGCCTAGTCCCGCTCTGATACCATGTTGATTTTTCATATGAGATAATATTGTATATGAATATCTTATTACAATGATGAGTGTTACATATATAGAGAACATATGGTGACCATCCATGAAAGGATGCATTCCGTGAATAATAAATAACTACTTATTTATTATAGATATTTGTACTTTTTATTATAAATATTATGTCATACATATATGTGTGTGTGTGTGTGTGTGTGTAGAAGAATTTCTTCCCGATGTTTTCCAAACTTCAACATGTCTCTCTTCTAGGAATCATAAAAACATAGGAAAATACATTAAATCACCCTTAGTGAACCCACTCCCTAGGAAAATGAAAGACCCCCTAGGTCAAATCAATGTACAAAAGTTTGGAGGCAGGATGCTCTTGCATCAGACTCCCTAGGAATAAAATCTGTTCATGATCTCCCTATCATGATTTCCTTTAGGTGCTTCATTCTTCTAGTGTCTTCCAGGATCCCAAATTTTATGTTGAATCTCTCCACTTTCTTCATTGTTGTCTCGTTGCCTTGTTTCTACTGACTGCAAATCTCATGGCCTCCACATCTTATGATGCAATGCCCCACTGGATTTTCTTTGGAAATCTTCCCTTGTCAACTGCCTCTTATTGTTGTCTTGCTTCCCACTTTCTTTGTTGATGTAGATCTTCCTTTCCTCTGCATGTCTTCTCCGAAAAATCTTCACCATCGACATCCTCATTAAATCAATCTCAATGGCTAGTTTGTCCTTTGGCTAGTACATCTCTTTGCTGAAACATTGCTGTTGTTCCCTTGGATGAATTTTATTTTTGTTGTTATCCACTAACTGCTTCTTATTGTTTCCAATTATTCCACTGTTGATTGACATTTTCATATGCTCTTTAAAATTAGTTTGAACTGAGTCTTCAAACCCTCTGCAATCCTCATGTTCACCATCTTTAGTCATCCATTCCTCCATAAATGCACAAACTTTGAATGTTGAACTTGAGATCTACTTTCACTTTTAGGAAATAGTCTTGAGGCTACTTCCAACTCATGCTGATTTTCCTCAGCTAGGCCTGCAATTTCCAATTTAAATTTACTTTTACCTCCTTAGATGCAATAAGCACCTCTCCTTCACTACTAGGCACTTCTGAACATGTTTCATTTCTGGTTTTACTTTCCCTTTTTGACTCAGGTTCCATCAACAATCTTTCCAGTAGCTCTACCTCTTTATCCCACTTTGAAAGAATTGCATCAAAATGATTCTCTTTAGATTCCCTTTGGCTATCTTCACGAGCTAATTCATCTGCAACAATAAATTCTTACAATTATCCTTCATTTTCTTTGAAGAAATGTGCATGGACCTCTTCTGGGTTATCTTCATAAGGAATGTTTTCCTCCTCCTTCATCATAATGCAATTTTGATCTTGTCTTTTTGAAATGTTTTGATACATTTATTTTTCTTCCTTCTTATCCTTGACAACTTCATCACCTCGTAAACCTGTAGACACACACAAATTGTCAGTTTTAAAAACATAAGGCTCTTCAGTCTCATTTGACTCCTCTGTTAGCATGCCCTAATGTTGATATGAACTCTCAAAAAAGTGCATGAGAGTTCCTGCAAGTCTCTCATCCTCATCATCCCCCAAGCAATCTGTGGGACTCTCAATAGGTCTCCTCTCAACATCATCCTCTCCAAGGATGTATCCCTTCTATGGTTCACAATAGTGAACTCCTCCTTCT
>SNQJ01S0226727.1:0-14587 GCA_010110895.2 Picea sitchensis | reverse complement strand
CTAGATTATTAGTTCTATTAAATGTAATAACGTAAATACTATTATAAGTTGTGGCTACCAAAAGTTGTTATAATATCGCTGAAATGGCGAACCCCCCGAAGGATTATGAGAATAAAAATTTGGGATTTATCAAGCAAGTGACGTGAAGTATTCTAGGGCACTACGAGGACTCAAATCAAGTCATGGCATCGAATCTGGGATGGCGTCATTTATAATCAGGAAGAACCCCTAGTTCATCATTTATAATCTGGAAGAAACCCTAGTTTTCTAGGGCACTTGAAATTGGTATAACGATGGTGTCAAATTGTTGAGATGATTATATATCTACTAGAATGTTGAGATGGTGTCAAAGTAACTTGAATTGAGAATTTTGTTTATATATCTACTAGAATGTTTGTCAAATTGTGTAATGAATACCAATGTTTTTAAGAGGTTTTGAGCACTAGTTATGAGTATTGAGGCCTTAGACATGGTCGAGAAAGTAAACCTCTTCCTTAGACTATAAAGGAAGTTTCTAGACATCTAGGGCCAATAATGACACCTTAAACCACTACACATGGCCTTCCAAGGATATTCTTAATATTTATCTATGAATATCAATACAATTATGACATTTTGATCACTAGAGATGGGTCCAAGGGCTCTCAACATGTTTGAAGGAGGAAATTTAGACCATAAGCACTAAAGGAAGTTTATACGCATATAGGGCCAAGAATGATGTGTCAAACCATCATACATGACCTCTCGAGGGGATCCTTGAGCTTACAAAAAGGATATGGGGAGAATTGGGAGGTTTTAGCACTAGGTATAAATCTTAGGGCCCTAAACATGGTCAACATAGGAAAGCTAGGTCTTGGGCTCTAAAGGAAGCATCTACACATCTACGCTTAAGAAGGACCACTAAAACCACCATGCAATTCCTTTTGAGGGTATCTTTGGCCTACGAGTGGGGATATCAATGCCATTAGGAGGTTTTGAGAACTAGACATGTGTCTTGAGGCTTTGGACGTGGTTAGGGGAGGCAACTTAATGCCCTAAAGGAAGACTCTAGGGATTGAGGGCACTACACAACTCCTTGAACTGCAACACATGACCTAATGAGGGTATATTTCATCTCTAAGTGGGGATATCAATGACATTATGAGGTTTTGAGTACTAGATATTAGTCTCGAGGTTCTGGACATGGTCAAGGGAGGAAACTAGGGCCTTAGGCCCCAAAGTAAACTTATAGGCTTTGACAGCCAAGAACGACACCTTGAAGCACCACACACAACATCCCAAGGGTATCCTTGGGATCTATGTGGGGATATTAGTGACATTAAAAGGTTCTAACCACTTGGTACATGTTTTAAGGCCTTAAAGAGATATTTTATAGGCATCTAGGGCTAAGATCCATGACTCAAATTAGCACATAAGACATATTGAGGGTTTCCTTGTCTTTCGAGAGGGAATATTTGTGCCATGAGGATATTTTGAGCAAAGGGCATGGATCTCAAGGCCTTTGACAAGGTCAACGGAGGCAAGACGGGGATTGAACACTAAAAGAAGCTTTTAGACATCCATGGCCATGAACAACACCTCAAACCACCACACATGACCTCTCAATGTTATCCTTGTCTCTAAGTAGGGATATGCTTCTTATTATGAGGTTTTGATACTATGCATAAATCTTTGTACCTTGGGCATGGTTGATCCGAAAATGATCTTTAAAAGACTTGGTTGAGTTTTAAGCTTCTGTTCAATTACCACTTAGGAATTAAGAAAATAAGAACTTAATGAAAGAATATTTCATCCATCATAAAGATTTCAGATGAGAAAGTAAGAATATGGAATAGAAAACCATAATAGAAAGCTTGATAATGGAGTTCGACAAGGTTTCCTATGTCTCTAGGCCTTTGTCTCAATGGGGGAGGCTTTCTTATTAATATTAAATGCTTCAAAAGTACATCATAAATGTATCAAAAGGATTACAAACTTGTATTTTTTTGTTTTTCTCGACCTCAAGAATCCAACACAACTGACGGCACTAAAAAAGGTTGAGCATAGCTCCCGGAATTGGCCTCCAAAGTCCGCTTCCTTAATGGCTTCCTTGCATAAAAATGGATTCAAGCTTCACAAATTCATCATCATTCTACTAATATGAACCTCCTGGACTATCAAAAACCTCTAATTTATATAGATCTTGAGTTGGGGTTTACCTCCTAACTTACTCCCAAGATTTGGCCTCAAATCGGGCTCCAGATCCCCCAATAATGGGCAAAATCCTCCAAATCAGCATAAAAAATCATAAAAATCCATATAATATAGTTTAAACCCACATTTGGAAAAAATTGGGCATGCCAGCCACCTTTACCCGGGATCCTGGTGATATGGGGTGTGCCATATGGCCATGTGTTGAGTGCTGGCCTTAAACCTCTAGTCTAACCCCCCTTTCCAGGTCTCATGAGAACACCATATAGCTAGGTGCCAAGCACCCATTGCACCCGCGCCCTAGTATGTCATTGGCTCTGGTCGTGTGGTGATCTATGTGGTCGTGTGGTGGTCTATGTGGCTGTGTGTTGGCCCCCACCGACCAGGGCATCTCCCCAAAAATCCACCATATAACAATTTAAATACAAATTCGTCCATATGTATAACAAGAAATGCATATAGCTTAGTCGATTGGTGCTTGTTCCGAAGACTTGGGCTAGGTGGAGGTCACATGATCGATTCTTGCAGAGGTAACAAATTTTTTACCTAGCCAACCTTGGCCAAATCCGGGGTGCCACATGGTGCCCTCTAATTGGGCCACGTGCCACTCTCTGATTGGACCATACAACCCATACACCAACACAGTCAACGCATAGTCATCTCCACATCATCGCCATGTCAGCCTGCCACATCACTGTCGTACAGCCACATGTCGTACCCTGAGCCTACCATGTCAGCATCTGTACTGCCAAGTCACCTACCCAGTCAACTGCCATGTCAACATCCGTACTACCACGTCAGCATCTGTACTACCAACTATCATCCGTACTACCACATGTCGGATTATCATTGGACCACATCAACATTTCGTACAACCACGTGTCGCGTTCGTACAGTGCCACATGTCAATTTTTTATTGGTCCACATCAGACCCTCAAAATGCCAAAAATGAGTGACACATGTCACCTCCTCGTGTTGCCATGTGTTCCTGATAACGTACTACTGACACATCAACAATACATCCTATTGACTTTGACCAATTGACTTTTTTCCATGTTTGGGAAATCGATCAGAACACGATAACTTTCACATACGATGTCCATTTTCAGAAAATATATATATATATATATGGCCAGAATCGGCGTGACGAGCCCGACACAATGGCACTGGTTTTGTCTGATTCCGAGAACTGTGATTTTTAGGCCTTCTTGGATCCATTTTGGATCATGCCTCCCCACTAAGACCTTTTGGTTCTCCGAGAGGATATTAACCAGTCATCAAGTGCGAGGCCACCCCACTTGTCCTTTGTCTTTAAACTCTGTCTTGTGCACCTATTGAATCATAATCTATTGCAAAACAACCATGACAACTAAAAACATATTGTTATCCACTTGAACTCGTTCACATCTTACTGAATCCACTACCATCCATGTTGAAAACATTAGCCGCGATAACATCATAAATATGACTGCAAATGAGCTAATATGTTTGATGTGCTTGCACGACATTAGATTATCTTGAAGTAAAATATGATTGAACTTCCATTCTACAACCATCTCATGTTCATGCTTTAGATCAACTGCTTTACTTGGCACAATTATAGGTGTGTTTCTTGCATAAGTTGTCTTCCTTAATTGTTCCATTGTTTGAAGAGATTGATTTTCTTTTAAGTGATGAACATGTACAACATATCCATTTCCTTCTTTAGTTAAGTGATATTGATTATGTTCCCTGTAGAAGATTTATTTGCGATCATATAAATAAGGGTTTCCTAAGACCATTCCACATTCATTTAGAGGCACCACATCACACGTTACCTCATCCACAAACTTTGATGAAATTGCAAAGTTTAAAGTGCATTGCTTTGTTATGTGCAATTTATGATTGTTGCTTATCCATCTAAGTGAGTAAGGTTTATGATGTAGCTTAGTTGTCAATCCCAATTGTTTAACCACTTCCTCTTAAATCAACTTATATTGAGATCCATTATCTATCAATGTATCGATCTTAGTATGTTTCATTATGACCCTTATATGAAACAATTTACTTCTAGAATAATATCCATCACCAATTTTACCTGTCAAAGAAATTATTGTGATTTTAGTCTCATCACCTAAATGATATCCCAAGTATGTTGGTCGTGTTGTTGTTGCAACTGTTTGCCTCCCTTTCCTCTCTTTGAACCATTTCGGTCTCTTCTCTGGGTGCAATTTCCAGCAATTGTCATCATCATGCCCTTCTTTCTTGCAATGCTTGCAAGAGAGTTTCCCTTCCTTCATTGTCGTTGAATTTGCTTTCTTTCAATTCCCCTTTCTTTTGTCTTCTTTCCTTGAAGACGATTCCCTCGATACACCAACTCATGTTTTCCCTCCTTCGATATACTTTTCTTGGACATGCACCTCATCAAGGTTAGTAGGTCCAAACATGAATACAGTGTTACGAATATGTGCAGGTAACCCTCCTATATACTTCATAAGAGTTTCTTTTGTATGTAATGGGATATTTTACATTAATGACATATTACGAAATCCATCTGTGTATTATTGCACCGTTTGTCATTTTCTTAGTTTAAGACTTTGCCATTCAATTAAAGCCTTTTTCTTATAACCCAAAGGACAATATTTCTTTCTAAGTTGTTGAAGGTGAATCCCCCTACAGACAAGTGGATTCCCTCTTGGTCTCTAGACTCCTAAGGCCAAGACAGAAAAGTGCTTAACATGGACACTGACTTTCTTTTAGATATAATCAAGCTAATAAATGAAAGAGAAGGAGAAAGATATGTACCTTATAGCGACGTTTGTCCTTTGCAAAGTCATGGCTGAGCTTCGATCCTGAGCTCCCTGATAGGTCATGTAGGAAAAAAAAGGTACAAAATACTTCCTACTCTACTGAGATTATCTCAAACATAGATCCATCTACTGCAGATAAAATTATATGGAACAAGGATAAGTTTGAAAGAAACAGGCCAAGCATTGATTATTAATGAGAACAAGTAAAGATACTTACAATCCTTTGAATGAAGGTGCAGCAGCTTCTTCCAGTTCTCCTTGTCCAACCCCTTTTCTCAAGTAATATACACTGATTACTTTGATGACATCTCACTCATGAGATCATAAGTTTCACATCTCCAATCTTTTCCATGTCAATACCACTTATAAGATCATAAGTTTGGTATCAATCTCTAGTATTTCCTGTACCTTTCACCATGAGAAGGCCTCCTTATATAACCTTGGAGAGGTCCAACCACTTGAGAGATATTTGGGATAAGTTGAGGATTCCTCTCCTTCAGTTGAGGATCTTCCCTAAGATCATGTCTTGACCATCTATTCAAATCCAACCACCTTCAGGAATTGAGGGATTCTTCCCCGATTTGCCTCAACAAACCCAGAATTGGCTAAAAAATGGGTAGCACTCCCCCAAAATGGTGCACAGGTCGCTCAAACACTCCTCCAAAGAGGCTTAGGGAGTGCCAGCACTCCCTGACAGTGGGTATGGGAGTGATCCTCTCCAAAATTCATTTTTTAGTGGTTCTTTCAGTGTCAAAAGGTTTGTACTCCCTGTCAAGTGACTTCTCTTCTTCAAAACTAGTCTTTGAGGTGTCTTAAGTGTCGTTGTGATGTCATTAGAGGTACGACATAGGAAATATGGCAGTATGATGTTTATGACACTTGCAACACTTGTGGTCAAGATGCAACACTTGCGGACAAGATGCGACACTTACAACACTTGTAATGACGACACTTGCGACACTATCGAAGTGAGTAATTTTAAGGTGTAACAGATTGTCCCCCCAATGTACGAAGTTAGAAGACAATGATGACTGAAGTACTTTGTAGACTTTTTCGAGCAAGGGTATGGATGTAGAGAAACCGGAAAAAGCTACACACGACCATCAAACAAATATTATGACATGTTTCAAAACCCAAGGCAGGCATACCTATGCTTGAGTTATAAAGACTTTTAGGTATGGCCACCATAAAATACACTGTGGATCCATAATTATATTGACAAAATGGTATATCCACTGGAGATACAATGTGGATCTATACTCCTATGACCTAAACTGATCGTAGCCATGAAGAATACATAGTGGATCTATGGGATGACAAGACATAGCCATGACCAATACAAAGTGGATCTATGTAATAGTATATGTGCCATAGTCCAAAAGAACTCCTTCGCAACCTGGGAAAAAGTATACATAAGAGTGAAAACTCAAACCAGGGTCTTCTTACCGATCCCGATGTAGTATGAGTATAACCATGTGAATAGATGTCCTGATGTCGAACATGGAAAAAACCACTTGATTACCAGTCAATGATGTAAACCATTAACAAGCGTGAGGGAGATCATCGTTGATGTCAATGATTCCCAAGGTACTCTAGTACATTCCAACAAATGTGAATGAATGAGGTGAAGTCGAACATCCGTGGAATCATCTGATTAGAGTTCAATGATGTAAACCCACTGTTAGACGCGAGGAGGCCTCCCATTGAGGCATGTAGGTCCCAAGGTACTAACTGGTTTATAAGTCTAGTTCCCAGATAATGTGTTGAAGTCGACAGGAATAGACTTGTCAAAGGAGGGCCTTGATGTATCCCCCATCAACGACACGAATCTCACACAGAGATGTAATTGGTAGATCAAATGAACATGGACTGACACATGTATTGAAACAGGATATTTGTGTTGGCTGACTCTCGAGGCAAATACTTCCCTTGAACACTGAGGCACAACAGCAAAAACTTGACATGGACCAAAACACGATAATGCAGTGGATATGGTGACTTTCGTCGGGTGACCCAAAGGAGTAACAAAAACTCAGAGGATTGGCTCAGTGCAGAGGTTCAGTGGATTAAAATGTGTGCAAAGAAAAAGTGTCGTGTTCAAGGGCAATCGTAAGAGCTACTGGTAGTGTTCTCAAAAAACTGTTTGGCTTGCTTCTTTCAATTTTTCCCCCATCCAGATAGATGAGTACCTCTTTTTAATTTAACGAGATCGAGGAGGGTAACACATGCTCGATATGACTCACCTTTGATAAGTCCCTCTTCCTTTGTTTAGCAAACTGGAAGAAATAAGGGTTTGATCCCGTATGGGCCCTTCAATGTATGATTGTTTAACGAGTCTAGAGAAGGTAAACTCTGTGGTTTTTCATATTTAGAGAGTCTGAAAACAACTTAAAGACGACTCCAGTGTTCTCCTTTTTTGTAATGTTAGTCTTACAAAGCCGAAAAAGAGATAAATTATCACTCGAAATATGCCCTTTCAAACCTTTTAACGAGTGGGAAAGAAAGCATGATCACTCAGAAATATTTTCATGTTTAGATATTCTGAAAAGAGGTCAAAGAAGACTCCAGGGATTTCCTTTTTTGTGTAACCATGCGGGTCCGAAAAAGAGATAAAAGTTTACTCGGATGCATTCTCATGTATTTTCAAGCATGAGAAAGAACAAAGACTAAGCTCGGTATGCCTCCATCCTGAAAGTTGGGGGATTAACTCCAGAATGATCATCAAAGGATGGAGACATGCCCTCCAAACTTCAATTCATTCATCGACTTTGAGGTTGTCACCAATTTCTCTACCAGATGGAGAAAAAGAATAAGAGTGGATGAAATGAAGGTTCAAGAGAGGTTATTGTTTCATTTTTTAACAAGCTTGACACATGAAAAGAACTATGCTCAGGGCTCCGGGTTCAATCCCCAGATTGTTTTTTCATTTTTTAATGAGCTTGTTACAGAGAGGAAAACTTTGCTCAAAGATTTTGTTTCATTTTTTAACAAGCTTGCTACAAAGAGAAAAACTAGGCTCGTGACCTCTGTTTTATTTTTTAACGAGCTTGTGACAGAGAAGAGAAATTATGTTCGTGACCTCTGTTTCATTTTTTAATGAGCTTGTTATAGAGAAGAGAAACTATGCTCGTGACCTCTTCTTGATCATGGATTCCAAGAGAAGAACACTCTGGAAGGACACCATGTCAAGGGACAAAACTCGGTCATGGCTTCCAAGAGATCTTCACTGGATGGAAGAAAATCACTCTGGAAGGAACACATGTCGAGGGTCTTGTCAGGGGCAAGGAGATCAGGCTCCAATAACCCTACCGAAGAGATCACCATGTCAACTACCGGATCCAAATCATCGAAGTTGAAGGCATGGGAGATAACACCACATAATTGACATGTGGCAGAGACGATATTGTCTGCATGTAAGAACCATTTAGGGAGGTAATCCAGTCAGGACCAATGAACGAAAGTTGATCAATAGTCACCATTCTTCCATCATGAGGGAAATATATCACACGAAAAAGAGTGGACACAATCGCTCTCATGGCATAGACATAATCCTGTCCAAGGAGTAAAGTGAAATCCAAGGGGTCTCAGACTACCATGACATCAATAAAGACAATTTTCCCTCCCAAAGTTACGGGAAACTAAGGAAGGGTCCCTAAAGGTTGAATGGTTATTCTGTTAAAAGCTAACATATTTTGTGTAACCAGCATAAGCCGAGGACAACCCAAGGCATGCCAAGCAACAGAGAACAAAATACTAACAGACGCTCATTCATCTATCAGCGTTTGAGGAGTGTCCCGACCACAAACCTGTACTGTAATCTGGAAAGGAATGTGAGAGGGAAGATGAGGTCCAGTTAGCGCACCCCAATCAAAAAATATGGCTTCATTTCTTGGAGGGGGTTTCGCGGGAGAAGAAGGAATTCCCCCCAGCACGGTATATTTTGTATCAATGAGAAAAACGTGGGCAGTATCGGGTTTACTCTCTAGAGGGAGAGTAGGATTGACCAATGATGGGATTGGATCGACCACACTGTCACTCTTTAGAGGAAGAGTGGGATTGGCAGATGAAGGGACTAGAGAAACCACTTTGGCACTCGTCATAGGAGGAGTGGGATCGATCAATGACAAAATCGGATCGACCACTTTGACACTCTTCGAAGGAGGAGTGGGATTGACCGAGGAAGGAACTGGATCAGTCACTTGGGTTTCACTGTTCAGATGAAAAGTGGGGTTGATCGAGGAAAGGACTAGATCAGTCACTTTGGGTTCACTCTGTAGAAGGCTGCAAGGGAGTGCTAACGCCCTGGTGATAAGGGCATGGGAGCGCTAGTATCTAAAAACTCAGAATTTTGCCCAGAAATCCAAAAACACTCAGGAAAAATGCAAAAATACAATGTGTAAGATGAACCAAGAGACAACAATCATATCTAAGGATCATAGACACATCATGGAGAAGGTCAAAGAGTGAGAAAAGCAAGCCAAGACAAGACCTAGGAAAGGAAACAAAAATCAAAGCTCCTCCCCAGTGGTGTCGCCAATTTCTGTTGAAGTTGAATCCCCCTGCGGACAAGTGGATTCCCTCTTGGTCTCTAGACTCCTAAGGCCAAGACAGAAAAGTTCTTAACATGAACATTGACTTTCTTTAAGATCTAATCAAGCTAATAAATGAAAGAGAAGGAGAAATATATGTACCTTATAGCGATGTTTGTCCTTTGCAAATTCCTGGCTGAGCTTAGATCCTGAGCTCCCTGATCGGTCATGTAGGAAAAAAAAAGGTACAAAAGACTTCCTACTCTACTGATATTAGCTCAAACATAGATCCATATACTGTAGACAAACTCATATGGAACAAGCATAAGTTTGAAAGAAACAGGCCAAGCATTGATTATTAATGAGAACAAGTAAAGATACTTACAATCCTTTGAATGAAGGTGTAGCAGCGTCTTCCACTTCTCCTTGTCCAACCCCTTTTCTCAAGTAATCTACACTGATTTCTTTGATAACATCTCACTCATGAGATCATAAGTTTCACATCTCCAATCTTTTCCATGTCAATACCACTTATAGGATCATAAGTTCGGTATCAATCTCTAGTCTTTCATGTACCTTTCACCATGAGAAGGCCTCCTTATATAACCTTGGAAAGGTCCAACCACTTGAGAGATATTTGGGATAAGTTTAGGATTCCTCTCCTTCAGTTGAGGATCTTCCCTAAGATCATGCCTTGACCATCTATTCGAATCCAACCACCTTCAGGAATTGAGGGATTCTTCCCTGATTTGCCTCAACAAACCCAGAATTGGCTAAAAAAAGGGTAGCGCTCCCCCAAAAGGGTGCACAGGTTGCTCAAACACTCTCCCAAAGAGGCTTAGGGAGTGCCAACACTTCCTAACAGTGGCTAGGGGAGTGCTCCTCTCCAAAATTCATTTTTTAGTGGTTCTTTCAGTGTCAAAAGGTTTGTACTCCCTGTCAAGTGATTTATCTTCTTCAAAACTAGTCTTTGGGGTGTCTTAAGTGTCTTTGTGATGTCGTTAGAGGTACGACATGGGCAACATGGCAGTATGATGTTTATGACACTTGCAACACTTGTGGTCAAGATGCGACACTTGCGGACAAGATGCGACACTTACAACACTTGTAATGATGACACTTGTGACACTATCGAAGTGAGTAATTTTGAGGTGTAACATAAGTGCAAAAACAAAATCTTGCCATGATGGAAATACATTACCAACTTTTTGTGTACCATGTTGCAACTTACTCTGCCACCAGATGAGTGTTGTTCCTGCAAGACGAAGCAATGTCAATTTTATATGGGTTGCCTCATCTTTGATTTGTTGCACACTACAATAAACTTCCATCTGCCTGTCTCGGTTATCAAGCCTCTTAGAATTGAATTCACCATCATACATGGGAAATTCGAATTTCACATCAATATTAAGTAATGGCATATCATGTTTATGTTTATGGGAATGTTTTCTTGTGGTAGAAGTTGCACGTGTACTTGAAGAAGAAGAGGATGATGGAGGTGAAGGAGGTGAAGGAGGAGGTTTAGGAGGATCCTCTCCTTCTTCACTTTTGTATTTTTTTGAAGATTTTCCTTGGAAAGGCCTCTTACATTCCAAGTAATCATCATATAAGACCTTTACCATCTCAGACATGGAAAATAAAGTCTTTTGCAACTATATCTTGTTCTGAGACATTCCTTCTTCCGATGCTATCTTCTCACTTTGAGAAGTCCTCTTTCTCAATCCAATCTCAGGATCTCCTTCTACAATATTGCCTTCACCTCAACTTAGATTTTCACTGGTAATCATGCAAACTCAAACAACCAATTGTCAACCTGCTCGAATACCACTTGATCCGAAAATGGTCTTTAAAAGACTTGGTTGAGTTTTAAGCATGTGTTCAATTACCACTTAGGAATTAAGAAAATAAGAAGAACTTAATTAAAGAATATTGCAGCCATGATAAAGATTGAATATCATAAAGTAATCATAAAGAACAAAAAAACATAACATCAAGCTTGATAACGGAGTTCGGAAAGGTTGCCTAGGTCTCTGGGCCTTTGTCTTAGTGGGGCAAGCTTTCTTATTAATATTCAATGCTTCAAAAGTACATCAATAATGTATCAAAAGGATTAAAAACTAGTTTGGTTGTGTTATGCTCGACCTCAAGAATCCATCACAACTAATGGCACTGAAAAAGGTTGAGCGTAGCTCCCAAAATTGGCCTTCAAAGTTCGCTTCCTCAATGACTTCCCTACATAAAAATGGATTCACGCTTCACAAACTCCTCATCATTATGCTAATATGAACCTCCTAGACTGTCAAAAACCTCTAATTTATATAGATCTTAAGTTGGGGTTCACCTCCCAACTTCCTCCAAGGATATGGCCTCAAATCAAGCTCCAGATCCCCCAATAATGGGCAAAATCCTCCAAAATCAGCATAAAAAATCATAAAAATCCATATAATATAGTTTAAAACCACATTTGGAAAAAATTGGGCCCACCATCCCCCTTTACCCGAGCCCCTGGTCATATGGGGCGCACCATATGGCCATGCGCTGAGCGCTGGCCCTAAACCTATGGTCTAGCCACCCTTTCTAGGTCACATGAGAACGCCATATGGCCAGTTTCCAAGCGCCCATTATGCCCTTGCCCTGGTCTGTCTTTGGCTCTAGTCGTATGGTGGTCTATGTGGTTGTGTGTTGGCCCGCGATGACTGAATCCTATCCCCAAAAATCCACCATATAACAACTTAAATACGAATTTGGCCATATGTATAAAAAGAAACACATATAGAGCGGTCGGTTGGTGCTTGTTCCGAAGACTTGGGCTAGGTGGAG
Organism: Picea sitchensis; assembly: GCA_010110895.2. Lineage (NCBI taxonomy): Eukaryota > Viridiplantae > Streptophyta > Pinopsida > Pinales > Pinaceae > Picea > Picea sitchensis. The sequence continues at coordinate 2,259 of SNQJ01S0226727.1, read as the reverse complement.
GTCGCATGGTCGATTCTCGTGGAGGTAACAAATTTTTGACCGAGCCAACATTGGCCAAATTTGGGGTTCCACGTCGTTCCCTCTGATTGGGCCACGTGTCACCCTATGATTAGACCATACAACCCAATCACCAATACAGTCAGCACCACGTCACCATCATGTCAGCCTGCCACGTCACTGTCGTACAACCACGTGTCATACCTTGAGCCTACCATGTCAGCATCTGTACCACCAAGTCACATTCCCAGTCAGTTGCCACATCAACATTTGTACTTCCATTTCACCCTGCCACGTTACCATCCATACTGCCACGTGTTGGACTATCATTGGTCCACGTCAGCATTTTGTACAACCATGTGTCGCGTCCATACAGTGCAGCCATGTGTCAATTTTTTATTGGTCCACATCAACCCCTGAAAATGCCAAAAACAAGTGACACGTGTCACCTCCTCCTATTACCATGTGTCCCTGTTGAAGTCATCATGATGTCATGTTGACGTACTACTGATGTCAATAGTACTTCCTGTTGACTTTGACTAGTTGACTTTTTTCCTGTTTGGGAAATCGATCAGAATGTGATAACTTTCTCATACGATGTCCATTTTCAGAAAGAAAAAAATAGATATATATATATATATGGTCGGAATCGGCACGACGAGCCCAACGCAATGGCATTGGTTTCATATGATTCCAAGAACTTTGACTTTTAGGCCTTCCTAGATCAATTTTGGATCAATGGTTGAGGTAGGAAATCTAGGCCCTACACCCTTAAAGAAGCTTCTAAGCATCCATGTTCAAGAATGACACCTCAATCCACCACACATGACCTCCCAAGTATATCCTTAGCACCTGATTTGAGATATTGGTGATATTTGGAGGCTTTGAGCACATGTTATGGGTCTCACAACTTAGGACATGACTAGGGGAGGGATTTGAATGAATATTATAAGAATCTAGGCACAAGAACAATGACTCAAACCAAAACACATGACCTCCAAAGAATATGTTTGATCTCCCTGTGTGGATATGGAATTATGAGTTTTAAACCACAAGGTATTGGTTATGGGGCCCTCAACATGGTCAAGGGAGGAAACCTAGTCTTTGGGAAATGAAGGAATATTTTATGCATTTAAAACCAAAACTAATGCCTCAAACGAACACACATGGCTCCCAAGAGGATCCTTCATCTCCAAGTGGGCATATTGACACCACTAGGGTTTTTTAGAACTAGAAGCCTTGACTAAATTCAGGTTATGAAAGTTGTGTATTAGGCCTAAAATATAGCTTCTAGGGATCAATGACCATGAATGAGTCCTTTATTCATGACACATGACCTATTTATGGGATATTTGGCGTTGAGTGGCAAAATGGGCTCTATTAGAGGGATTTCAACACCAAGTGTGGGTCATGGGATGCTAGACATGGTCGAAGGAGAAAATCTCGAGATTTAGGACCTAAAGTAAACTTTTAGGCACCCAACTCCAAGTGCAACACCTTGAACCACCGCACTTGACCTATTGAGAGTATCATTTGTCTTTGAGTTGGGATATGTGCACCCTTAGAACATTTTGAGTAGTAAATATGGGTTTTGATGCCTTTACCATGGTTAGGGGAGGAAACTTAGGCCTTAAGCCCTAAGGATAGCTTCTAGGCTTAAGAGCCATGAATGAGGCCTCAAACCACCGCACACAATCTCTCTATAGGATCTTTGGCATATGAGAGGGGATATGAGTTCCATTAGAAGTTTCTTGCACTAGCGATGGGTCACAAGACCTTGCACATAGTCAAGGTAGGAAACCTAGGCCTTAGGATTTAAAGGAATCTTTTAGGCATTTAGGCCAAGAACATCACCTTGAACGAAGGTATGTGAGGATATACCCAAAGTTTATTGGCCTTTAAGTGGGGATATGGGACCATTAGGAGTTGTTGAGAATTAGGGATGGTGTCTAGGCATTGACCATGGTTGGTGGAGGAAACTCGAACATTAGGATCTAAAGGCACCTTCTAGGGCTCAAGCTCCATAAATGACACCTTTAACTACCACATATAACCTCTAGGGAGGATGTTTGGCTTTCAAGTGAGGATATTGGCACCAATAGGATTTTTTTAACACTCGGTATAGGTTTTGAGGCCCTAGATATGGTCAAGTGAACAAACCCAAGCCCTAGACCCTAAAGAAGATTCTAAGCATCCAAGGCCAAGAACAATGTGTCAAACCACCAAGGACATTTTTAAGTGCAAACCTAGGTTGTAGGACCT